>CAUYQU010068407.1:0-82228 GCA_963574635.1 Cheracebus regulus | reverse complement strand
AGCCTTCAGTTAAATTTTTACCACTTGGCAAAATTTATACTTTGGTAAGCCCAAAGATGCCTAGGCATCCACTCCATATACTCCAGAGAATGTTCCTATTTAAGGTTATTATTGCTTGGGCATTAAGCATCTCACATCAGTTGTTTTCATCTGGCTTTAAGTCTCCAGGGAGCCCTTGGGAACTCAATCCTGTCAAAGGAATTTCAAGAGGAGTTCACAGCTTCGATCTACCATAGAAGGGAGAAACAGAATAAGGAACAGATCCCTGATAAAGCACATGAACAAATAAAATTCATTGCTAATTTGAGTGACCCACATAGAGAGGTGGCCCCTACATAACTGTCACTTTGTAGAGTCATGATGGTTCAGAGAAGAATAGAAGCCATCTTTTCCTCTTAACATTATTTCCATGTTCTCTAGTTCTGCCTTCCTAAAGCTGTCTACCTGCATTTGTCAACACTGAAAGCAAAAACAAAATTGAATGTGTGTCCATGATGCATATTGTTAATAAAGAGGATGGAGGCAATTCAATGATATTCTAATTGTACTGATAAAAATTTCCTTAATTCATCATTTCCTCTCCTGTGTCCCTCAGCCCCAAACACTCACATTGTCTCTTAGGCATCTTGAAGTAGAGTTAATAACTAATGAGAATAAACATCTCTATCTATGAAATATTTTAAATGTCATAGTGTGGACCTAAAAAGATAATGAAATTGGATAGGCCACGAATAGAACATGTCCTCATGTCGTAGGCAAACATCCACAAAGTTAGTGTTTTGAAGTTTGCGTGTTTTGCATTTGTGTTTGGTTGTTTATATCTGTTACATAGGAATGAGCATAGTTTCAACAGCTGACATTTAATGTGGACTTTTCATATGTTAGACACTGTGCTAAGAGCTTTATTTACAAGCTTTATCTAATTTAATCTGTACAACCAATTTATGAAATGGGCATTTTCCAGACAAAGAATATGAAGTTTGGTAATTTCATTTCAATTGCCAGTAGTCACAGCCAATAGGTAGTAGAGGGAATATTCCAATCCAGTCAACTTTCTCCAGATTTTATATTTCTGTATTCATCAGCTGGTTGTTAAAGAGTGAGTGAAAAACCTTTTGTAAGCCTTGAAAGTCTGAATAGTCTAGGTGAAACGCTTTGACTATCACGTCTACTTTTTTTTTTAATGGTTTGTAATCTCAACAGGGATTGTGTTATCTAAAAATCTGGTTGATGAGGTCTGAGATATTGGCTTTTAGAGGTCAGGCAGGAATGACTGCAAGAGAACTTGACCTTCTCCTCTCCTGCTAAGGGGTAAGGTGAGAGTGGTTTTAGGACTTCTGCCATATATGACAGATATATGGCAGAAGGAGAGATATATTACAGATAGGAAATGAAAAAAATGTGGCACTACTGCACAATGCCAATAGATTAATTGGCATTTAATAAAATATCTGTGCCATATTATTTTATAATATCCAACACTTAAAACAATACACATGTAAAAAATAAATAAAACAATACATGTATATGCATACATACATAGACACACTTTTTTTTCTGTCTTGAGCGGTCATCTCCTGAGACAGGCTTAATGACAGATGCAACTCTGGCGTAATTCAACCATCTTGAAATTGAAAAGGGTTAGCACCACGCAGTGGCTGCTGAATCCTAGAGGGAAAAACAGCCTCCCGTGCCTCATCCCTTCATCACTATCTCATGGAAGCTCCATTTCTGCCTCTATCAAGCTGCTAACCAGACTTGATTTTGGTGCAGTACAATTGGTAGTAAAATGTACTTCTTCTGGTAAAGGAAGACCTGAGAAAGCAGAAATGGCATTATTTGAAGGAATTCATACATGCCATATAAGTTGGCCGATGGACCAGCCAACAATCTCAACATTTTGTATTCATTGTTTCTTTTAATCCTCATTTCAAGACCCTGGATTTGATATTGTTATCTCCCTATCACAAAGAATGAAGGACTCTGAAAAACTCAGAACTTTCAAGAACTGAGTTTTTAAGGACTTTTAAAAACTGAAGAACTTTTAAGGTTGCTCATAGAATACGTGACTGAGTTGGGATTCTATCTCAGTCCCTTAAGCCTGATATCCTGTACTTTCTCTGCTGTATCAGGGGTCAGCAAATGATAGCCAGTGGGCCAAATCTTACATGCTGCCTGGTTTTGTGAATGTTTCATGGAACACAGCCATGCCCATTTATTTATGTACTGCCTATAGCTGCTTTTGCTTTACAATAGCCAAGATGAGTGCTTGCGACCGAGGCCACATGGCCTGCAAAGCCTACAGTATTGACTGGCTCTGTATGAAAAACACTTGCTGAACCCTGGACAATAACAAAACATGAGAGTTGTAGCTCAAATCATTTATATCAGTATTTCTACATTTTTTTCCTATATATCCAAAATCCAACAGGATAGGTCTATAGACATACTGTCTTAAGCCCAGCTTCCTTGTATACATTTACTTTGTTCCAAAGTAGCATGGAGAATCCTGAATTCTAGACAGATCTCTTATAATGAGTCATGTTTAAGAGGGTTCTATTATTCCACTTTGTATTTCTAGAACATATTTCTTTCGGAAGAATTACTTTCCAGACCTGTTCACTTAGCAGGCAGATAGAAATCTAACAACCTTTGGCAAAGAAGAAAGAGGAGATTTCCACTCAGGCTAAGTGAATCACTGGTCAGCTCATGGCTGAAATTTTTTATGTCATCCCCTGGTTCTATATAAGACGGTAAGGACGTAGGAATGAAGCATTTGGCTGTGGGGTCTTCAGACTCACATTTCTGAGCCAGGTTTGAGGTTTCTGCTATCCCGTGGGCTGTGAGGCCCAAGGATGACACCAAAAGAGCAGCAACACAATGTCACACATCCCCTAACTCTTGCCTAGTTGCCCAGGCCACATAGGCACAGGCAGGGGGAGCTGGCTGATCTCATTTGTTGGTTGTCTGTGTCCATTCTCAGGCAGTGATAGGCATGCTGTCATCTCAGTTCTTAAACAAAACCAAATTGTACTGTTGAAGACCAGGTAAAGCAAAGACAGGAGCATTTAAAAAGGAATATTGTGGCTTCCGAAGTACAAATATAGAAGTATTTCTAAGTTAATGAATAAATCATTAAAAATCTTTTTGAAAAAGTGACATTTTATTCATAGTAATTCTTGTGGTTCCAACTAAAGTAATTGATACTATGTAATATAAGGACCTATTTGAGTGATTGTATAAGACACTATATATCAATTTTAAATTATTTAATATCAAACATGCTTGAAAACAGCATATTTTGTGTCATTATGTGAATTCCTGCTTTGCCATTTTTAAGACTGTTTTCTCATACCCCTCCTCTTTATTTTATTTTTTATGAGGTCAAAGATTGTGTCACTCAAGTCTGTCTCCATGTCATTTGAGTTTATGTTCATGTGTTAGTGCATTTTTATAAGTTAATTATCCAGAAATCTGCACACAGAATATAAAATGTCTAAGTTAAGTGAAAACTACTTTGAAGCATGGAAGTCAAAATAGCTGTAGAAAAGTTTATGCTCTATTTTGTGCAATTTTAATAGACATGATATCTTATTTCCCAGAATACAACACACTATCAGACATTTTTTAAAATGAAAATGAAACTAATAATCACAAGAGTTAAGATTTGCTGGCTCTTTACACTGTCCAGGCACACTCTAAGTCTTTTGCAAGCATTCCATCTTTACAGCAACACAATACATTTCCTACTGCTGTTATCCTTCTTAAGGAGGAAACGTTTTGTACAGAAGGTTTAAGTAGCTGATCAAGTTTTCACAGCTGATAAGAGACAGAGCCAGAGTCCACAAGCAGTCCAGATTCTTAATGCCCTTGCTGTATTACCTCCCTAGAAAAGACCACTCTCACCTCTCCCCTTGTTGTTGATAATATAGTTACATTATTCATACTCATAGTATACATTTTTGTATCATATTTAAGAATACAGTTAAATATTGATGCATGTTAGAAAGATTTCACTTAAATATGACTACATGAAAGTAGATTTGTCTTTTCTAAAAAACAAACAAGAATTTGTTTTCTAAAAAATTTACGGGTGTGCACCATTTCATTTCCTAATAACGCAGAATAAATGAGATATCACCTGGTGCACTTTCACAGTAGATGGCCTTATACTCAGGCAGGAAGCATTTCAGCTATACAAAACAGATGTGGGTGATTGATGAAAACTAAATCCTGGGGATGAGATAATTAAGAAGAAAACTAAGTTGTCTTTTGGAAGTGTTTTTAGAACCTCCTGTTTTGAGGTTGTGGATGGACATGACAGTTTCACAATGCCAAAACAATCTGTTCTAAAGAGAAAAAATTCAATCAGCCATTTCACCTGCATTCTGATGAAGAGCTAGCCTTTAAAGTCATTGAGACTTTAAAACTATTTTGAAAGCCTGTTTTGGCTGCCTCTAAATATATCCTCCAAATAAAAACCTCAGAAAATGTCTCAGAGAAACATACGTAATTAACACTTGGTTTAATATATTGTTAGCTTTGATTTTACATATTCGATCCAACTTGTTAATCCTTCTTTGTGGCTGTTAGTGCTTACTAGGGAATAATATCATATTTAATTTTCTAATTATGTGTGAACCTTGGAGTCAGGATTAGTTGATATTTTTACATCTTCAAATTGTGATACCTCATATGAAGTCCCATCTAGACTAGCAAATGTTTCAAAATAGAAATTTAAATAGTACTCCAGTTTTTGTTTATGCATTTGCTGATGGTCTTTCTGGCTATGAACTTTAGAAACTTTAAATGTCCATTTACTCACAATACACACACAGCCTCAATGACCTAATGGCAGATTTGCAGAGCCATAACCTTGCTGGCTTATGTCAGCCAGAAGTAAAGGGGAAGATGGTAGTGGTGAATCTGTTTTTATTACTCAGTGCTTAATCATAATGAATCAAAGGCTTTTATGAGAAACCTTCTCCATCCCATGAAAGATTTGCTGACCAAAGATGTAGAGATTTCTGTTTTATTAGAAAAACTGTTCAGGGCCTCATTGTGGATATGGGAAACATTGTTTGTTGAAAAGTTTAAGTCTTTTTATGCTACACTGGATGTCACACTGTTCTGAGTTTAGTGGTATAAGGTCATCAGATTCTGTAAGATGTGATTTTAAAAATTCAGTCCTGGTCCTACCGAGTCCATTAGAGGAAATATGCAGTATATAAAACTGTGACTCAAAAAATGCTCAGTCTTCCATATACATAACTGCCAGATAATTCGCAAGCTTAGGTGTGACCTTCATGGACAGGCTGTTGTAAAGTCTAGTAATTCCTTCAACACAAGGTAGCTTAGTATCTAAACCTTGACCACACATCACTTCAGAATTACTAATGGAACTGAAATATTTGTCACAACTCCTCTTCAGAATATAGGACCATGGAACTTATACAGATAGCATTACTTTAATTGTACCCATCTGGGTTCTTGGAAATGACAGGTGTTTTGTTTATGTGCCTCCCTTATCTTGGGTCAGCTGTTCCATGCACTTTAAAATTATTTTAGGAAAGAGCCACATTTAGGGTCTACTCTTCTTGCCCAGACTGGAGTACAGTGGTGCAGTCCTGTCTCACTGCACTCCCAACTTCCCAAGCTCAGGTGATCTTCCCACCTCACCTTAGCCTCCCAAGTAGCTGGGATTATAGGTACGTGTCTCTACACTAAGCTATTTTTTTTTTTTTGTATTTTTAGTAGAGATGGGATTTTGCCATGTTGCCTAGGCTGGTCTTGAACTCCTGGGCTGAAGCGATCTTCCTGCCTCAATCTCCCAAAGTGCTAGGATTACAGGTGTGAGCCACAGTATTTGGCCAATAGCCACATCTTAGTGCTGTAGAAAACTCCAAAAATTTGTTTTGCAATTCAAAATATAAAAGACAGTTTATTAGTAGACATTAATTTGGTAGATATTTAAATCTACTAGACAATATATATGTAAGAAGGATCTCTCTGAGACATGATTGCTGCTTAAGTCTTGCTAGGGGAGATCCTTTTAGTTTGGTGTGATGTACAGGGAGCTGGCTCACAAAAATGTCAATATTCTAGTAGCTATGAATTTCATTGACCAGACCTTAGATTTGGCCTCTCCATCACTTTCTCTGCAAGTGACATAGACATCATTTCCGCTGATGTCTTTGTTGATGCAGTTCTAGAGTCATCTTTATTCCTGTTATCCTGAAAAGGAAAACTGACAGCAAAGGCAGATAATGTTCATTTAGTTCTGGGTGTAAATATCTTCCTTGCTCTGCCATTGTGCAAGCACTTTATGATTTGAGGGAGTAATTAGGTTATATTCCTTCTGTTGGCTGGAAGTTCCTGTTGAAGAAAGACCTGGCTCTGGAGGTCTGGAAGCTAACTATGTAGACCGATCCACAGAGAGCTCCATATTCATCGTCTTGATACTGAGGGCTTCATCTGTGAGTGGTAACCCTGTAAATCCTCTGTTTCAGTGGCTTCAAAGTTCTACGAGCAGGAGGAAAATCCAGCCTGCCACTGCTACTGTGCAGAGCTATTAGTTGAGTGCCTCAACTGTTCTTACACAGGCCAGTGGAGTCAGAGCCTTAAAAAGGTCCCCCTTCTCCCAGTGCTTTCTCAAGCAAATACAGAAGCCTAAATGTCTCATAGTTTCACTACAGCACAATATATGAGTAGTTTTACATTTGAATTAGGATTAAATTGAAAGTAATATACTCAAATGATAAACTCAAAAGTATATGGCTGGGCAGAGTGGCTCATGCCTATAATCCCACTACTTTGGGAGGCCAAGGCAGTGAAATCATTTAAGGTTAGGAGTTTGAGACCAGCCTGCCAAACATGGCAACCAACTCCATCTCTACTAAAAACCCCTCAGAGACAGCCAACCCTGTCTCTACTAAAAATACAAAAATTAGCTGGGCGTGGTGGCATGCACCTATAATTCCAGCTCCTCAAGAGGCTGAGGCAGGAGAATTGCTTGATCCTGGGAGATGGAGGTTGCAGTGAGCCGAGATTCCACTGCTGTACTCCAGTCTAGGCAACAGAGTGAAACCCTGTCTCAAAAAAAAAAGTATAAATATATGTACATTTATAAATTATATATGAATTCTATAGATTTAAATTATGTAAATATATATACTTTATTTTTATATATTATATATACTTTATATATCTATAAATTATAAAATTATGATTAACATACATGAATAATTATATATGTAGATGAATAGATACATAGATGAAGAATTATATAGAGATAAACATATAGATTCATATAATTTTATATGTATATATAAATATATACTTATACATAAATTATAGATGTGTAAATTATGTATAACATTCACATGAAAAACTCTCTTCACCTCATTTTACCCTTTATTTTTTCTCTTTAAATCTGTTGACCAGAACAAATCACTGTTAACATTTGTTATCTAAGAGTCCAGAAATGTTTTGTGTATAACCAAAAGCATACATATACATGCGTATCAACAGCTACATCCAGATAGTCCACTTCTACAGCCCCAGAATGGAAATCTGGACATCTCTTTGTCGAAGCAAACATTAGAGGCATCTTCTGGAAAAAAGTAGTCTATATTTGTCTCATTATGTTCTTCATTTAATTAGCATAATCCCTGTTGGACTTTTTCCTCATCAAATTAGGGAACCTGTAATTGGGTGTTATTTTACATGTGCTTATTTCTCATTCTGAAAGTCCATTTTTTTTGTATTTTTAATTGATATAGCATAGTTGTATATATCTTTGGGGTACATGTGATATTTTGATGCATATATACAATGTGTAATGGTCAAACCAGGGTGACTGGGATATGCTTCACCTCAAGCATGTATCTTTTGTGCTGGCAACATCTTTTCTTCCAGCTAATTTGAAATATTTAATAAGTTATTGTTAACTATAACTTCTCTACTATCATATCAAATACTGTAACTTATTCCTTATATCTAACTGTACTTTTGTACCCATTAACCAACTTTTTTTTTTTTGAGATGGAGTCTTGCTCTGTCACCAGGGCTGGGAGTACAGTGGCACAATCTCAGCTCACTGTAACCTCCACCTCCTGGGTTCAAGTGATTCTCCTGCCTCAGCCTCCTGAGTAGCTGGGACTATAGGCACAGCTAGTTTTTTGTATTTTTAGTAGAGACAGGGTTTCACCGTGTTAGCCAGGATGGTCTCAATCTCCTGACCTTGTAATCTACCCACCTGGACCTCCCAAAGTGCTGGGATTCCAGGTGTGAACCACCGTGCCCGGCCTAACCAACTTCTATTTGCCCTTGCTCATTACCTTCCCAGCGTCTGAAAACCACGGTTCCAAGCTCTATGGAGGTCCTTGCTTTGATGATAAATTCATTAAGGACAAGAACCCGGCAGGGTCCTCAATATGCTTCCCGGGTACCAAATAATCTCAATACATATTAACAGAAAGTCAGTGTCAACTCATCTACATCTCATACAGCAAACTGATTTAGGCATCTCAGATTCCTAAACTCTCTAGGTTAACACGTCAGATAGTAACGAAATTATGATCAGTTCATATGATTGAAATCCTCTCTCGTTTAATGTACTTGTTGCTTTTCCATGGACTTTGAAAACATGAAGTTCTGTAGCCATGTGTCTTCAGACTTTTAATACACCAGAAATGGTTTCATTGTTCTGCATTAAATAAATCGAGAAGGGTTAGACAAAACAGTGTCTGAAAGATTTCATGCTATGAGGGTGATGAGGGTGATGGGTGAAATTAATGAATCCAAAATGGTCGTGACTACAAACTTGTTTTTAAAATGTCACTTTCTCTAAGAGAACAAAAACTTGAAACTCGGTGTTCATGAATACAAGAAGGCCTTTTCAAAGAAAGGCCATGGGCACTCTCACTAATACACACTTGGCATTTGGGTATATACCTAAACTGTGGACTGTGTTTACATACGTTCCTCTTTCTTCTCATCACTCTTTAACCAAAGTGTTGAGCATTCAAGATGCCACATGGTAAATGGATTATTACCCTGTGGATTCAATCTGTTACCAATTACTTTAGGGGTTTGGTGAGTGGTCCTGCATACCCACTTTCCTTTGTTTTCCTAATTATCGCTGTGTAGCTAATCCTAGCTCAAAAAATCAATTCCTCTCTCATATCTATTTACACATCCTCTTTAAGCTCCTTCTGTTTTTTTTTTTTTTTTTAATCTCATTTCCATCTATTTCGCAGTTATTTCAGGAAAACTTTTCACACCACTCTCCACTGGATTCCATCCTGTCTCTCTTCATGTTACCATAAAATAAAATTTGTCATAAACAAAGGTCAAAGTATGGATGTTTCTACACACATGTAAGTGGCAGGAAGAAGCCAATGCCATATTTTTCAGTCAAAATATTAGCAGAGATTTCCCCACATTGTACATGGTTTATATTCTTTCTTTATATTTTAGATACATTATCAATTGTTTAAAATCTCAATGAATAGTGTTTATAGTCCAATAACATAAAGAAAAATTCTTTATAGCCACTTACTCAATTGTATAGTGTTTTGACATTCTAAGTATAATATCAATATTATTTTCTGTTATAATGTAGTATAGGTATAGATTTTAGCCATATAGTATGTAAAATAGGCTATGTGTTCATCTAGCCTAAAACAAAGCCATTATCCATAACTTATATTTTATGAGAATTTGTATTCCAAGGTAAAAACAACTGTTTGAAAAGTTCCAGTTTAAACAAACGCAGTTTATATGGTGCATTATTTTCATTTTCTAAAGACGATTGATATGGAGGGATTGAGAAGGGGAAAATAGTAGTTTTACAAAGGCCAATCAGGCTTTGAAGACAAGGTCCAAACATTATGCATCTTTATATCTTAGGAAAGTGCACTTGGTAGGTGTTCAGTAACTTTGTGTTGGATAAATGACTTTATGAGTAAGTGAAGAAAACATCAGAGCAATTGGCTTCCTCTCCCTTGAATTACACTTTTGAGTGGGAGTGCCTTCTGCAAGCCCGTTGAAAAATAGCTATTGGCTTATAGAGTTCACCTTTATTTTGAGGAATACATCAAGACACCTTAGAGCATATTCCTGATATGTGAAGGATATGCCGCCAATCAGAATCCCAGTGGTCTCCCTGTAAGTTTTATCGTTAAATGGGGCTGCACTCCTAGGGACAGGGTATATCTTGGCAGACTACATGGATATGAAAATTTCTTATCTTCCCATAGTCCTCTATCTTTAAGGAGAATTATGGCACTTATGGTTGAATTTTCTTTTAACCTAACTTCCAGATTCCAATACTAGAAATTCCAAATGTTGTTTGGACAGACTGAAAGGAAAACAACAACCAGTCTGTTTTTGCACACTGTGAGAAGTAGTCAAGGCATCATACGCACGGAAAGTGTGAAGGAGACTTACTTATTATTTCCTTATGTCTCTTTGCCAATATTTGGGAACATCTCAGAGCATTTCTCAATAGTGAGGGATGGAAGTGAAGAGTAGGACAAGGTATTCAAATATCTAAAAAGCATGAGAAATCCTCGATTTCCCATATGACACAATAACTTGGTTACACAAGTAAACTGCTTTTTGTATGTGAAACAAGCAACAATTGGAGGTAGCAAAGGAATACACAGCTAGGCCCTGGAGTTCAGCTCCCCAAATCAGTGGCTTTTCCTGATTCTGTAAGTGATTCCATGGTAGACCTGGTCACGAGATCCATCAGGGCTGCTGGGCCCATGCTGACATTCCACATAGCCATCTTCCTTCTGATTCTCTGTCTTCCACTGATGATCCAACTCCTTGAAGCAACAGGATTGTGCCTGACCAGAAGCATACTTTATTTCAAAATGGATATGATAGGCAGATCACCTCCTTTTCTGCAGAAGTGTACTTCCATGAACGAATCTTTTTCCTCTCAGGTTTGGAAAGAATGAGGTCAAACATTTCAACACAGAGAAATAGGAGGCGTGGGCAGTAGTTCTGGATCTCTTCCTTTCCTCGGGGAGATCAACTTGTAAAAGACTGCAGCATGTACCCTAAGTGGTCCTAGAGCACTATCTATCTTCTTTCCAAGCTTGTCATGTGGTTGCAGTGGACATGGAAAGCAAACACTGCCACAAACAGGGAATAATACATTGTAAGAAAGCACCAGAATATCCTTTTTGCTTGAACTTTGAATCATTAGATCCAGACATTCCCTTTCTCTCTTCCCAAAGTTTCAAAGTGTTAAAGAGTTTTGTTTTCTGGTATCATGAGTTGGCTACAAATGCTTTTTCTATAAGTTCATAATTCCTTTTGGGAAAACTTGGAAAACTTTCTCATGCAAAGAAGTGATGACTCTTCTTTGTTGGTTTACAGCTAACAAAGTCCCATTTCTGGTTTGAAAGGCAGATGGACCTTGGCTTGTATTTATTTAATGAAGATGTGGAATTTCTCTAACAGACTGAAAGTTTACTAAAATAACATCTAGCACTAGGCCTGGCGAATAGGAGGTACTTATTAAGAAGTTTGATCAGATTTGAGTTCTAATCCCAGGTATAGGAGTGTTTATTCTTCTTGAGCCACTATTTCTTCATCAATAAAATAAGAAATATTCATAACTATTCCATATTGTATATTCTTATATCTGATATAGCAAAATAATTAGTATAGGAATGTAATAAATAACTAGGAATTATAAATAACATAGGAATGTCATAAATAACCCAAATCAAGGGCCTTCATGAATTTGCTATGTATTGATTTTTTGAAGGCAGTAAGCACCATGTCTGTTCAGATCAGCATGGTATCCACCCCTCACTCAGCACTGTGCTTTGTCCGTAGCAGATGCTCAGTCAATATTTATCTAATCAGTGCTGTTTGTTTTCAAAGAGAATGTTTAAATTCGTATTGTCTCCATTCCCACCTCCACTTTTTGATCTCATGTCCACCATCGGTATGCTGAAGTCTCCTGGGCTCTGTTTGCAGGTATCTAAAAGTACTTTTTTACTTTGGTACTGTGACGCATAACCCCACTTTTTAGAGAAAATATTTCATCCTAATTCAAACGTCTCTAGGCTGCTGTCCCCACACTTCTCACTTTCACACCTACATACAATACTCCTTTTCTTCTCTTTTTCCTCATTTTGTAATGCTATTAGAGTTGACAGATTACTTGCTGCTTCCCCAGGAAGTCTTAGCTAGGAGTTCATGAAACTCTGTCAGTCCTTGTGAAATGTACAGATGTGTTTCAAAGGATCCATAAACCCTGATATTGTATAAAATGTGCATGCTGTTTTACAGAAAGAGGATGATAGGTATTTTTTTATCAAAATCTTTTAGGGTACGTTGATCCATAGAGGTTAACATGCACTCCACTAGTCATTTAGAAAATCCTACACTCTCCCTTTTGTGATTGCCTGAATTTCCTTAAAAATCTCTTGTAAGATAATAAAGAAGCCCACTTTACTCACTACAGTTCCACTCCTCAGCAAGACCAGCTTAAGTGTATGCCTTCCAGCTTCCATCCCATCTCTCCGAGGGATCCCCACTCCTAACCCACCCAGGCCAGGAAACCCATAACTCATATGCACCAGACAACCTCTCCTGTAAATTTTCACATGCTTCCCGGCATCCTGCTCTGACAATGAAAGAGTAAATCGCCCCCACTTCTACCATGACCTCTGAGAAAGTGGTATTTTTACCACAGAGAATGTGGTATATGCAATGCATGTCAGGGACACTGGCCTTACTGAAGTAGAGGCCCATTTTGGAGAATAGAAAGAAGTAAGGAGCAATACATTGATGAAATAGAAGGGATCTTAAGTGATGGTCACAGACCACTCTTGGGACGCCATTAACTTCAGATGTTAAAGAAGTGCTTCAGCTCTTTGCAGTTCATCTTCTTCTTAACCAGTGAGAATGTTAGACAGGATTATCCATCATGTCTTCCAGCTTCAGTCTCTACAGTTGTGTAAATCTTGTTGCCAATGGACTAGTTAGTGCAAATTCCTAAAGCCCTAAAGACCCGAAATTTTCTCACTGGGCAAGCAATTTGCAGAAAATAAAACAAGTCTAAAATACTGAACAAATGAAGAAAGGAACCACTTTAACAGACAGGAATACTTAATATTGTTAAGATGGCCAGGTGTGGTAGTTCAAGCCTGTAATCCCAGCACTTTCAGAAGTTGAGGCAGGAGGAGCACTTGAGGCCAGGGGTTTGAAACCAAGGCCTGAGCAATACAGATGAGATCTCTACTAAAACTTTAAAAATTAGCTGGGCACGGCGGCATGCACCTGAATCCCAGCTATGCCAGAAGTTGAGGAGGGAGGATCGCTTGAGCACAGGAGTTTAAGGCTACAGTGAGCTATGATCTTGCAACTGTACTCCATCCTGGGTAACAGTGTGACCTTGTCTCAATTTTTAAAAATATCTATCTATCTATCTATCTATCTATACATATATACACACAATGTATATATATACACACACATATATCCAGATAGATAGATGCATATATATACATTTTAAAAAACTGAGACAAGGACCCACTCTGTCACTCAGGATGGGGCACAGTGTACACACACACACACACACACACACACACTCATATGTAGAAAGAGAGAGAGTATAGATCTCATTTCCTCCAAAAATGTTAAAAGCATGATTCTATTCTGATTTTAAAAAGATATTGAATTTTTAAAAATTTTACAAATTTCTGAAATGGATAAAACATCTTATGCTTTCTTCCTCAGAAAATAAACAAGAATAATAAAAAATTGCACTGGTATCTGAAAAAGCAACTTAAAGCTATAAAAATTAAAACAGTATGTTATGCCATTAAAGAGACCAATGAAATAGATTCAAGTTTCATAATAACAATAGTTATTAATTATTATGATACAATTATATTAATTTTGTACCTATAATTTAAATAAAATAATATTAAAAAAGAAAACAAATCACTTAATAAGCATAATAATTTTAAGTCTTAAAACAATAATTATAGGTACAATAAAACTATAAATTTACAATTATAAAGCTATAAAAAACTTTATAGTTATATTTTATAACTAATAAAACATATTTTTAATGATTGTATTATTGTTGTAATTAATAAAAAGAAGACAATGAAAAATGGGCAAGATTTGAATAAGAACACTTCATCAAAGATATATGGATAGCCAAAAAGCACATAAAATGCGACCAAAAGCCTCTAGTGTTTAGAGAAGTGCAAATTAAAGTCAAATGAGATTCTTCTAAATACCTATTCGAATGTCTGAAATTAAAATAACTGACTGTAGCAAGTGGTAGCAGGAATGTGGAGGAACTAGAGAGCACTCATACAGCGCTGGCAGAAATGTGAAATGACACAACCCCTCTGAAAACATTTTGGCAGCTTCTTAATAAATTAAATATACATGTCCCATGTAAGCCAGCCAGTCCACTCCTGTGTATTTACTCAAGAGAAACGAGAGCATATGTCCATACAAAGATTTGTATGTGAATATTTATAACAGCATTATTTGTGACAGCCAAAAGTTGGAAACAACCCAAATGTCTATCAGCAGATGAGTGAATAAACAAATTGCAGCATATATAGTGTAGACAGTGGAATACTACTCAGTAATAGAAAGGAATGAGCAATTGACACATACTACAACATGGATGATGCAAAATAATTACACTAAGTGATAGATGCTAGAGGAAAAAGAGTACATACTGGCTGGGGGTGGTGGCTCATGCCTGTAATCCCAGTACTTTGGGAAACCAAGACAGGCAGATCACCTGAGGTCAGGAGTTCAAGACCATCATGGCCAACATGGCAGAACCCCATCTTTACTAAAAATATAAAATTAGCCAGGCATGCTGGCATGTGCCTGTAATCCCAGCCACTTGAGAGGCTGAGGCAGGATAATTGCTTGAACCTGGGAGGTGGAGGTTGCAGTGAGCCAAGATCATCATGCCACTGCACTCCAGCCTGGGTGACAGAGCAAGACGCCATCTCAAAAAAAAAAAAATAGTACATACTGCATAATAAAGAATTATCAGAAAAGAAAACTAATCCAAATAGAAAGTTGACTCTGTTATTCTCTGCACACAGAGGGTGAGAAGGATTACCAAGGAGCAAGAAAAACCTTTAGGAGGTGATAGATGTGCTTATTATTGGGATTTTGTTAACGGCTTACCAGGTATCTGTGTGTGTCACAACTCATCATATCGTATAATTTAAATATGTACAGGCCAGTTATGGTGGCTCATGCCTGTAATCCCGGCATGTCAGGAGGCAGAGATGGGAGAATTGATTAAGGCAAGAGTTTGAGACCAGCCTGGTGAATATAGCAAGACCCTGTCTCTATAAAATAAATAAATAAATACATGCACTTTTTTGTACACTGAGTTATATTTCAATGAAGCTGCTTTTTTAAAAAAACATGATATAGCATGAAAAAGACTAATAGAAGAGATTCAAAAGCCTACCAAATATTAAAGGCAGCTTTTCAAATCAGTGAGAAAATAGTGATATTAGAGAAAATGGCTAATAATCTAGAATTAAATTTCTACTTCATAAAATCAGCAATATAAATTGCAGACTAATTCAATCTAAATTAACAATTTAAAAGATTAAACTATAGAGAAATACATAATTATGTATCTGTTTTTGAATGAAAAAGGACTTTCTAAGCATAAATACAAAGGCAAAATTTATATATTAAAAAGATGATTGATTTAATATGATAATTTTTTTAAGTTTACATTAAAACAAATTAAAAAATTGAAAGGCAAATAGCAGGCCGGGTGTGGTGGCTCATTCCTGTAAACCTAGCACTTTGGGAGGCCAAGGTGGGTGGATTGCCTGAGCTCAGGAGTTCAAAACTAGCCTGGGCAACATGGTGAAAGCCCAACTCTACTAAAATACAATTAGCTAGGTATGGTGATGTACACCCATAGTCCCAACTACTAGGGAGGCTGAGGTGGGAAAATTGCTTGAACGTAGGAGGCGGAGGTTGCAGTGATCTGAGATCGTGCCACTGCGCTCCAGCCTGAGTGGCAGAGCAAGAGTCTGTCTCAAAAAAAAAAAATGCACATAGCAAAGGGGATAATATTTTGCCACAAATATAAGAGAAAAGGTTATATCCTTGATACTTAAAAAGGTCTTATGAAACAGGGACTTAATCAGATAGTTCTGCTTTAAAGGCAAATCATATAAATGTTTTACACACCCATCCTCTCTCAAATAAAGAAAAATGAGAGGGAGGGAGAAAGAGTGGAAAGAATAAAAAACAGTAACAAAATTTTTAGCAAGAGTGAAAAAGAGATTTGTTTCCTCATCTTGGCAGTGTCTTTATAAGTTGTTTTATTTTAATAAGATGGTGAAACCCCCTCTCTACTAAAACTTCCATATTTTCATAGTTCCTACAATAAACTTGTATTACTACACCTGGGTGATCATAAGCATAATCTAGAGAGTAGAGAAGAAGTTCAATGACTCAGCACAGTGTTAATGATCTTCCAGATGAAGGAGGAGACATCAACATGTGTCTGTCCTAGTAAAGGTGGAGACAAGGTGTGTTGTGCATGTGCGTGTATGTGTCTAACACTGGAGAGACTGTGATTAGCAGGAAAATTCGGGTCTTGAAAGTAGACCACAGTGTTGTCATTGGACCATGACTCCCCAGCAGGATAGAGGACAAGTACCCTACTCCTGTGTTAATCCACACTGCCCAAGTAGAACACTGAGAGTTGGTGGGCACTTAAGAAATGCTTAATTAATTGGTAAAAGGTATTAAAGGGGAAGATTTCATATCACATTCAGACATATGAAGAGAAATGTTAAAGATGCTGTAGTTCAATTTCCAGTCTCATTTTCCAATTCTTGGTTCAAAATACAAGTGGTAATTAGACATCGACTGTATCGTCAACATTATGATCGGGCTACATAAAATCACGAAACGTCATCCGAAACTTTAAAGAACTTATTAGGAGTTTGAGACTAGCCTGGCCAACATGGTGAAACCCCATCTCCACTAAAAATATTAAAAAATTAGCTTGGTGTGGTGGTGGGTACCTGTAACCCAGTTACTCAGGAAGCCAAGGCTGGAAAATTGCTTGAATACAGGAGGTGGAGGTTGCAGTGAGCTGAGATTGTGCTATTGCCCTCCAGCCTGGGTAACAAGACCTACCAAGAGTCCATCTCAAAAACAAAAAAAAAAAATTCCTCTTTTTTTTCTACTTCCTCTTTTTTTTTCTACTGAATACCATCAGTAGATTGTGATGGTATTCAGTGGTGGTTGACCAACATGGCATTGGGAAATATTTGTGAATGCCGCTGCAGGCTGCGTGTCCTTTGTGTCTCTGACTTACCTGTTGATCACATTTGAATTCATTTTATCATTGGACAGAATGCATTCTAAAATGAAGAGACTAAAACCTTCACAGAAGCACACTCTTTCAACATCTAATGAAAAATTATTGATGAGAAAACCGTGAGAACATTAGAAGTTCTTTAAATTGCAAGGGAAAATTTCTGTTGGTGAAAAAAGCTGAAATCCTATGGATTAAGTCAACATGTAAATAATGTATTTGTAGAGTCTGCAGTCATCCCATAGGCATGTTTAAATGCTGCTTCTTATGACTATGGTTTAAAGTCATGGTATGACCTTTCAGTTTCATGAAGCTGGGCTGGCCGGGAAAGTGCACGAGGTTGAGGTTACTTTGTTGACTAGAGCAACTGAGCTCCCGTCCAGACCTTCTGAACTTGCTCATTAATGAAGCCACAGGATGGAAATTGTATAGTGTCCTTGACCAGAGCATTAGTTACAAGTTGTCAGAAGAGAAGAAATAAGTAAGAAAGGAAATAAATGATTTATAAAAATCCTCAGAAGATATAGTCCTCAGCTATTAGCACAAAGAAGGGATGTAAAATCATGGAGGACAGCAGTAGAGAAGATAATGTTAGTAGACAATAAAAGGCGAAAGTTTTAGAAGAGTAGTAAGTGTTTAAGAATATACATAATGTATCTTCCTCCATTTGCTTTCTGTCTTCACCATAAATAGACATGAGTTAACGTATGTTTAAAGATTTATTTCCCTTTTATTGAGCTCACCCAACAAAAGTTTATTTCATCATGTCCTGCTTTTACAAACCAAGATCTAATTTGACATGATTACGTAATTCTGTGGCCACTTGTGCTCTTCCTTCTCCTCCTCCTTTCTTGAAAGTAGAAAGCCTCTCTTTCCTAGAGCCTATATAAAATATGTTAATTTGCTTAATAGCAATAATAATTTTCTCATGACAATTAATTTATCTATTCACTAAATTGTTAAGAACCTATTAGTTGGAAGCCACTGTGCCAAGTGTTGGGAATGGAAAAATGTATAAGACACCTTCTTTGGAGCTTTCAATCTAGTTGGGAATTCATTTAAAGAGATACTTTAAAACGACAGTGTAGGCCGGGAGTGGTGGCTAATGCCTGTAATCCTAGCACTTTGGGAGGCCAAGGTGGGTGGATCATGAGGTCAGGAGTTCGAGACCAGCCTTGCCAAGGTGGTGAAACCCTGTCTCTACTAAAACTACAAAAATTAGCCAGGTGCAGTGGTAGGTGCCTATTATTCCAGCTACTTAGGAGGCTGAGGCAGGAGAATTGCTTGAACCCAGAGTTTGCAGTGAGCCAAGTTATTGCCACTGCACTCTAGCCTGATTTAAAGAGAATTATTTATAAAAAAAAAAAAAAAAAAAAAAAAAGACAGTGTGATAAGTACTCTGGAAAGTGTGGCAGACTGCCAGTTGCCTTCCCCAGCATAACATTTTACCAGTTTTCATTAGGAAAAGAACCCTTTAAGTGTACCCAATTAAAAGACTGAATCTCCCAGCCTCCTCTGCAGCAGATGTGACTAAGTTCTATCCAGTAAGATATAAGTATACATGTTCCGTGAAATTTCCAGGAAGGATCCTCAAAGGGAGATAACTAAGTCATAAGAAAGGTCCTTTTAGTTTTCCTCCCTTCCTAGAATTCTGATGCAAAAGCTGGAGCTACAGCAACAATCCTGGACTATGAGGCAACCTTGGGAGTACTAGGAAATTGGGATGCTAGTAACTTTCTAGAATTACCAGCTGAGCTCCAGAATGCCTCCTGCTGCCTTCTTTTACATGGGAGAATAAGTGTTTGTGCATTTAAGCCACTATAGTTGGATCTCTGAACATTGCAGACAAAAATAAGACTAACTGATAGAATGGCATTTATGAAAAAAACAACATGGGGATGGTTCTCCTCTCTGTCGTGATGGGGAGGTCAGAGATGCTGTCCCTGAAGAAGTGACATTCACACTGAGCAAGGTATAGGAAAGTATTTAAGGAAGGAGGAGTATCATGTGAAACTCTGAATTCGAAACTATCTAAAAGATACTGAAAGAAGGTCAGTATAACAGAAGTACAGGAATTAAGAAGAACATAGCAGGTGACAAGGCTGAAATATCTCATAGAGTCTTCATTTTGCAGAGACTTATAGACCATCTTCGAGATTGTAATAGGCAGCTGCAGAGCAGAAGTCTAGAGGAGAGAAAGAACTTTGAGAGATAGCAACAGAGACATGGTTTCTAAAGTCTTAGGACACAATAAGATTACCCAGGAAGAGCATTTAAAGTCAGGAGAGAACTAACCTTGAGATCCAACAATTAAAGATCAAGCAGAAGACAGCTTCCTATCTTCTGTTTCTTAAAAAAAAAAAAAAAAAAAAAAAAAAAAGAGCATATCAGGATAATTCAGTGTCACAAATTCTAAAGAATCATGGGGCAGAGGGCAAGGGTGAGATAGGGTTTGTTTTGTTTTGTTTTGTTTTGTTTGTAGATAACCAAAAGAAGAAACGATTGATGTAAGATTCCAAGGAAGGTAATAGCCCTCCTTGTGGCTTTGCCCTGCTAGAGAGATGGTGGGTGGACGGTTACGATAATATTTACAAACAGGATAAGTATACGTAAGCCCCTAACATTCTCAGTTTCGTTATTTGTAAAATGGGGTAATGATACTTAGCTTTTAGAGTTGTTTGAAGAGTACATAAGAGATGGAAAAGGATTTTTAATTAGATAAGGAAAGCATACTCACCTATCTTTGATTCATTCACATTTTAAACTGATTAAAGCTTAGAAAATAATCACATATGCAGATTCATCTTAGTTTGTCCACCTCTTGACAATCAGTTAGTAGTATATATATATTTTTTTAATTTTCAAGAATTTTTATATCCCTATGTATTGACTAATATTGCCCCATCACAGATAAGACTAGAACAAAATATTGCTTTGAGAGGTCCTTGGGTTCCAAAGATTTAGCATGAAGCTAATGAAGACTGCATTGTGGTCTTTACAAGTATGGCCTTTTCCAATGTCTTGAAAGGAGTCCTAGTCACATGTTCACATCCTTAAACATTTATGTAAAATATGCAAGGCAAGATAATTAAGCTACAATTAGCTAAGATGGCAGTCTTTTTTTCACTCTGATTTTCTGTCCAAAATATTCCTCTTCTGGAGGTAGATTTGGAATGGTCCTAAGCACTTTTGGAATCTGAACTGAGAGAGAGTTGAGTTGAAGATACATTTATTTAAGGCACAGTGAGATCCCTAGTAACGTTATTGTAAGGTATCCCAGTGTTGAAAAGGCTTCCAGAAATATGGCAAAACCCACTGTGCTGACTCACATGTTATCATACTAGAAAGAGGAAGGGCCAGAGATTGTATGATGACATGAGTTTGTCCTAGCGCAAAAAGCACCAATGGCATGTGAGTGTTGATGGGACAAATTAAGGAGCCAAAAAAGCTAGTCTGTGGAAAGTTCTACAAGGCATCAGACATGTGGTAAGGTAACCAGGAGACTCAGTTCCATGGATGTCTAGTCAAATGGAAATTTTCTTCTCTCAAGAATAAACATAATAATTTCATGTATGCAATTATAAATTCACCAAATTGTGTTTTCTTTTTCAATGGCAATTTCAGGAAATTAAATGATCAGAATCCCCATGTTTCCAGAGGCCAAACCTGTATGACAACTAATACAGGAAGCAAAAATCACAGAGGTTTTCTGAAATTTGGCAATACTGCTAAACATTTTTAGAACATTGTCAAAATAAGTTGTGAAGTGGAAAGAAGTTTAAGTATTAATAATAAAAAATTTAATAAACTATGTTGAAGATCAATTATCTTTCTATTTTTTCTATAGAAATAAAGATTTTACAAAATCATTTTCAGATGTAGCAGCAATTTAAAAAAATTCAGCTAAAAAAGTGGTAGGGTGAAAAGTATCATAATGATATCAGGTAATTAATTAATAAAGATAGAATGTTCTTTTTCCAAATTTTATGATGTTTGTGGCGTTGACAGCTTTAAACATTCTATAATTGGTGGAATTCCTTTAGTTGTTTTAAAGAAATATTCATTTTTGTACCTCATAATTTGTATTTATGATTTTGTATTCTTCTTCATAAAAAGGGCCCATGAATTGTATTTAACTCATGGCTCACCAAACCTGAACCAGCATTTTCCTCTGTATTGAATTCCTGTTGTCTGCCTGCAGCAATGCCCAGGTCTTCCTATGCCCCACGTTCCTTTAACTATCACCAAGGAGTTGGCAGTTAATGATATGCTCAACCTTCCTCCAATTCCAGATGGTTGAGATAGAAAACATAACTGAAAGGCCATTAACCTCTTGAGATTTTGACTGGGGATTTGGAGGTAGAGCTGGCCCTGGCTACATCTACAATGTACACAAGAACCAAAAACACCACACTTCATTTCAGAAGATCCAGATTTGATCCCACCTCTGCCACTGGTGTATGACCTTGAGAAACAAACTTGGCTGTCTGAACTTCAATGCCCTTATTCATATGGTAGACTACTACATACCTATTGTGATGGCCGGCAAGTTGAGGTATAGAAACACATATTATACAGTAAGGGGTTCTTCAAATGTGAAATCTGTTTTCAATTCCTCTTCTCTATCATTACCCGGGAGGCAATGACTCACAGCTACCCATGTACCTTCATTGCAGAGACATCCTCTGAACAGGCAGACAACATGGTGCCACGTCAGAGTGCTATATTAGAATGTGTGTTTGGGATTTCTTTTTCTTTCTTTCTTTCTTTCTTATTTTTTTTATTTTTTGAGATGGAGTCTCACTTTGTTGCCCAGGCTGGAGTGCAGTGGCGTGATCTCTGCTCACTGCAAGCTTCACCTCCTGGGTTCAAGTGATACTTCTGCCTCAGCCTCCAAAGTAGGGATTGCAGGTGCCAACCACTGGGCCCGGCTAATTTTTTATTTTTAGTAGAGATGGGTTTTCGCCATGTTAGCCAGGCTAGTTTCAAACTCCTGACCTTAGGTGATCCACCCACCTTGGCCTCCCAAAGTGCTGGGATTACAGGCATGAATCACCACACCTGGCTGGCATTTCTTTAGCAGAGGGCCCAAGTGTAGGGAGGGAGTGGGTAGAAAAGGAGGACTACAGGTGTCAAGAGTCTCCCCTGACCCTAAGCTTGCATTTCCCACTAAACCAAATGGAAACCCTGCAGTCATCTGAAAGTCACTGCTTAACGAGCTGTGCAATGTGTGTTTTACGGGTCTCAAGCCCATGTAGCCATGGACAGCATGTTCCAGGAAAACATTACTTCCTCACCTCATTACATTCCAAGTGACGTTTCTGCATCCCTTCTTGATGAGTGTTGTCCAGAATTGGTTGTCCCTCTTGTTAATCCAGCTCTGACCACAGAGATCAGTTTTGCGTACTTGGGTATTTCCCCTTGGTGATTCAAGAGAAGGCATTTTGCTTAAGTAGCCTTGGAAACCCTGAGACAGCTGCTGCATCCTTGCCCTTTCAGGGCTCAAACTTCCTGGATGGTTTGCCACCAGGCTTAGGTTCAAATCCAAAATCAAAATCTTAACATGGCCATCCAGGCCATGTGGCCCCAATAATACCCAGTTTTCAAGCTTTGTCTCAAGCTTCTCTTCCCCTTACTTTGTTCTCCATGCCTGCTTCCGGTTCTTCTGCTTCACCCAGCCCTTCCCCGTCCCTCATGTTACACAGATCGGCTTCTGTGACGAAGTAGGGTCCTGCCTCCTTTCATGAAGCTAACTCCCACAAACTCTCTAAAGATCATCTCAATTGTCACTTGTGTGGGAATGACTACCCTGGTGACACCCTCCTCCAGATTTGGTTGGCTTCTCCCATTCCAGCCTAGTTTAGATGGACTCATATTAAATTATTGGCATTAATTCATTTTGACCTACAAAACCATCAATAGCGTGTGGTTCTCACAACTCCCTTGTACATTACAGCCTTTGTCAAATTGGTTATGAAGTAATTGATTTGAATATTGATTAATATCTGACTCCATGATGGATTATAAACTTCGTGGAAGTAGACAACATGTCTATCTTGTCTACTGCTATTTAGCACATATCAAATACCACCCAGTAAATATTTGTTGAATGGTACTTATTTAACTGCAGAGATGTATTTTGTACATTTTCTCCATTTAAGATGCACACCGAATATGTGATGTTGTAGAGAAAAGGGCTATTTGCCAAATCGTTTTTTGTTACTTTATTTTTCTAAGGCTTTGAGCATAAAATGACATTATGGAGTTACTCTTTTATTATAATGATATCTGTAGTACTTTGGCCCTAATGTCCTTTTTTGGTTATCATGCTGCTCTATGCCTATGAAATACATTCTAGCTGCATCGTGAGACTCCTCAGACAATCACAGTCTTGTAATTTTCCTTTTCTCCTAAGATAAATCTCAAGCAGAAGTTCTCTGCTCAGGAAGAATAGAACTTTTTGCAATCTCGAGCCAAGTAAACACTCTCAAATTACAAAGCAAAATATTTTGCAAAATACTTGAAAAGATGCAATTTATAAAGCAGAAGTTGTACAGATGCCATGGAAGAGCTGGTGAAAAATCAGAAAAGATCACAGCACAGATTTAACTCCTTTCAAGACAGCAAAAGCACCTCATGTGTGACAGATAGTCATGAGAACATTCAGAACCTGAAGCCCTGCTTTCCAGACAAAGAAGGAGTGATAGGTCTCTGATCACAGCAGAGGGGCCCTCATTAGACCAATTAAGGATTGCACGTGCCCTGTGCAAAGCCACATGCACAGGGGGTGTGCAATTAACTCTGCCCACGCTGCTGAAGTTTCAGTCCATTAGTCTAAGTGAATCTTGGTCATTTGTATTCTTCTTAATGCCTCAAAACATATGCCTCATAGTCTGCACCTTCAAACTTTTTCTATACTGTAAGATTGTCTTTGCAAAATCTCATTACAAGCTGAAAAGTGATGCCTGGTGAAGAACAACTGAGATGAGTATTCACCTCCATAACTAGCCTTTCAGGACCTCACTTTCTACATCTGGCAAATGGGAAGAACAATAGAAGCTTCACCTGCCTCACTATGTTGCTGTGGGCATCTGTTGAAGTAGTAGCTATTTAAGGGCATTGAAATGCATCAGTCAATACACAAATACAAGGGCTTCTGATAACATCCCTGAAGAATTTTCGTCAACCCTGAAGGGATTTGCTTATTGGTATATGAGTACAAAAATACTGATATAATTTCTCTAGTGGAAGTCCAGGTGTCACTAGTTCCAGAGTCTTTTCATAGATGGATGGATTTTATGACAAGTAACTCACCCTCGGTGTTAACTTGACTTTCCAACTAGCCAAATAGGCCTTTGTGGAACAAGGTTAGCAAATAGCATTCTGGCAAATGATCAAAAGGGTCTCCCTCTCCTCTCACTCTCTTTGTCTCTCTTTGTACCTCTCTCTCACTCTCTCTCCCTCCTTTACAAAGTTATTCTGTTTTTAAGCAAAAACTATTTTTACATTAACAACAACTAATGGGCCCTTGAGAATCCTGTAGAATGCAAAGATACCCCAAAATTTAAAATAACCTAGATCAGAAAGCAGATAAATGATTGCCAATGGCTGGAGTTAGGGGAAGGGGTTATTTACAAGGTGAATGATGAAATTATGAGGGGTGGCAGAACTTTTCTATATTTTGACCTTGAAAGTTATATAACTATATACTTTGTTAATTTTGTAGAACTGAACACTAAAAGGGTGAATTTTATTATAAACAATTATTTTAAGAGAACAAAAAATATACCTATGATCCTACCAGCCTATAATGCACCATTCACACTTTGGCATACTTATATGTGTGCATATAGATATCTACAGAGGATTAAACAGATGATAGATAATAGATAGATAGAGATAGATACATACATACATACATACATACATACATACATACATAATCAAACTCAAAATAGTTAATTCATGCAACTTGCACAAAAGGTACAAGAAATATACTATGAAAAGTCTTCCTCTCCCCTTTTTCCTTGAGCACCTAGTTAGTTTTCTTTTAGTTTTTACCTGTCTCTCCTAAGACAGTGTCCGCATATGTGAGATAAAATACACATATGCCTCTTTTCTGTTACTAAGACACCAAATTCATATTTCTGTATCCTGCTGTTTCTTAACAAAACATCTTGAAGATGTTTCCAAATAATACATATATAGATAACCTTTTGTGACTGATTTTAATAGCTGCATAGTATTTATATATTTTAATGCACTGTAATTTATGATATTGTATTGACAACCACCTGGTTGTTTTCAATATTTCATTATTACAAACAATAGTGCAATGAATGTCCTTGTACTTGTGAGATGTTTTTCCTATATGGGTGACTTATCTATAATAGAACCTCTCAGGGAATTGTGACGTCTAAGGCCACGTTTTAAGTGTTTATAGATAAAGCTACATTGCCCCCTTTAGAGTTGTGCCAAGTTTTACTCCAACTACTGATTTATCAAAGTGCCTGTTCTTGTATCATTATCAAAATTTTAATATTTAATTATCTGATGAGTGAAAAATGACATCTGATAGTCATATCAGTTAGTATTTATTTTCATGTGACTAATTTTCAGCTTTTATTCTTGTATTTAAGAGCCAAATATATTCTCTTTACTATTTTTTTTTTTTTGAGAGAGGATCCCACTCTGTTGCCCAGACTGGAGTGCAGTGGCATGATGAAGGCTCACTGCTGCCTTGACCTTCGGCGTTCAAGCAGTCTGCCCACTTCAGCCTCCAGAATAGCTGGGACTCTAGTCCCAGCTGTTGGCCAGGCTGGTCTTGAACTCCTGAGCTCAGGCAGTCTGCCTGCCTTAGCTTCCTAAAGTGCTAGAATTACAGGCAAGAACCAACATGTTCAGCCCTGATTTCCTTTACTTTGAACTGACTTTGCATATGCTTGGTTCATGTTCTATTTGATAGCCATTGCTTCTTAACTAGAGGGATTTTTTTTTTTTTTTTTTTTTTTGGAAAACTAGCCCTTTTGGCTATGATAAGTGGTTTGTCTTTCTGTTTGTGTGCCATTTGTCTTTTGTCTTTATTTGACTTTTTTTGGACTTGCATTATTTAAGATTTACATCGTTGGATTGTTTCTCCTTTCACATGTGGCCTCTCCCACTCCAATATTATGTGCAAAAAAATCCTCTGGAATAATGAATTCCTTTACTTTTATGGGTTCTTTTTTTATTTTGATATTTGACCCATCTGGAATTTATTTTGGAATAAGAATGAGGTAGATTTTCAACAATTTATTCCACTAAATCATAAATTAGTGTAGCTTTTTTCCATACATGGCTAAATAGTAAATATTTTAGACTTCATGGATGATACAGTCTTGTGGCAGCTACTCAGCTTTGCCCTTGTAGTGAAAAAACAGCCACAGACAGCACAGAAACCAGTGTGCATGACTGTGATCCAGTAAAGCTCGTGTAGACATACAGGCAGTGGCAGGATTTGGCCCTTAGGTTGTATTTTGCTCACCCTTGGTGCAGAAGAATACTTAATTATTCTAACAAACTTTATTGAGTAAATAATTTTCTCCATTGATATGTCATGGTTTCTTTATCATACACATTACTTTTTATAGGTAGGTCTTGCACAAAACTCTCCATTTGATTTCATTGTTCTTTCTATTCATAGGCTAGGCACCGCACTAATTTAGTTACTATACCTTTATGTATATTTTTAACATTTGATGAGTCCATTTGTTCTTCAAAACTCTTATTTTTCAGAATTTTATGCAGGGATACCTGATTATTTCTAATTAGATTAGAATGTCAGAATACATTTATGGACATATGAGTTCAGGGTTTAAAAAAAATTTTTTAGGATATCCATCACCTTGAACATTTATCATTTCTTTGTGTTGGGAAAAATTCAAACCTCTCCTAGATATTTTGAAATATGCAATGTATTTTTGTTAACTGTAGTCACCCTACATTGCTATCAAATACTAGAACTTGTTCTTTCTGTCTAACTGTATGATTATACTCATTAACCAACTTCTCTTAATCTGCCCCCAACTTCCACCCATCTCAGCCTCTAGTAACTACCATTTTACTCTCTACCTCCATGAGATTAACTTTTTTTTTTTGAGACGGAGTCTTGTTCTGTAGCCCAGGCTGGAGTGCAGTGGCGTGATCTCAGCTCACTGCAACCTCCACCTCCCGGGTCCCAGTTCAAGCAATTCTCCTGCCTCAGCCTCCTGAGTAGCTGGGATTACAGGTACATGCCACCATATCCAGCTAATTTTTGTATTTTTCGTAGAGATGGGATTTCACCATGTTGGCCAGGCTGGTCATGAACTCCTGACCTCATGATCTGCCCACCTCGGCCTCCCAAAGTGTTGGGATTACAGGCATGAGCCACCACACCCGGCCTGAGATTAACTTTTTTTAGCTCCGATATATGAGTGAGAACATGCACTATTTTGTATTTCTGTGCCTGGGTTATTTCACTTGACATAATGACCTCCAGTTCTATTCATGTTGATGCAAATAATAGATTTCATTCTTTTTTATGGCTGAATAGTAATCCATTATATGTTTATATTTTATGTGTGTATATATAATGTATATATATGATGTGTGTGTATATAAATACATATATGTAATATTTATATTGTGTATATATCTCTCTCATATTTTCTTTTCTTTTCTTTTTTTTTTTTTGAGACAGAATCTCGCTGTGTTGCCCAGGCTGGAGTGTAGTAGTGCAATCTCAGCTTACTGCAACCTCCACCTCCTGGCTTTGAGGGATCTCATGCTTCTGCCTCCCACATAGCAGGGATTACAGGCATGCACCACCACCATATCCAGCTAGTTTTGTACTTTTTAGTGGAGACAGGGTTTCACCATGTTGGTCAAGATGGTCTTGAACTCCTGACCTCAGGTGATCTGTCTACTTTGGCCTTCCAAAGTGCTGGTGTTATAGGTGTGAGCCACTGCATCCAGCCTCACATTTTCTTCATCCATTCATCCACTGATGACCATTTAGGTTGCTTCCATTTCTTGGCTGTTGTGAATAGTGTTATAGTAAACATGGGAGTGCAGGTATCCCTTTGATATACTGACTTCCTTTCCTTTGGATAAATATCTCATAGTGGGATTGCTAGATGGTATGATAGTTGTACTTTTAGTTTTTTGAGAAAACTTCAAACTGTTTTCCATAGTGGTTGTACTAATTTACATTACCACCAGCAATGTATTAAGAGTTCCCTTTTCCACATCCTCACTGCCATTTATTATTTTCTGTCTTTTTGATAATAACCATCCTGAGGGAAAGATTGTTTCTCATTGTGGTTTTGATTTGCATTTCCCTGATGATTCATGATGTTAAACTTGTTTTCTTCATATACCTGCTGGCCATTTGTATGTCTTCTTTTGAGAAATATTTATTCCTTTGCCCTCTTTTTAGTATTATTAGATATTTTGTTTTTATTTGGTTTTGTTTTTGTTTTGCTGTTATGTTGTTCCTGGATATACAAGGAACTCAAACTACAGTCCTTTGTCATATGAATAGTTAGTCAATATTTTCTACCATTCCACAGATTGTCTCTTCAATATATTGATTGTTTCTTTTGTTGTGCTGTTCCTTTGTAGTTTACTATAGTCCCATTTGTCTACTTTTGTTTTTTGTTGCCTGTGCTTTTGAAGACTTAGCCATGAGATCTTTTCCAAGACCAACATCCTGAAGTGTTTCCTATATGTTTTCTTCTGTAGTTTCATAGTTTCAGGTCCTAGATTTAAGTCTTTAATCCATTTTGATTTAATTTTTGTATGTGGTGAGAAATTAGGGTCTAGCTTTATTCTTCTGCATATGAATGTCTGGTTTTCTCAACAGCATTTATTGAAGAGACTGTCCTTTCCTCAATGTATGTTTTCAATGCCTTTGTCAAAGGTCAATCAACTGTAAATACACGGATTTATTTCTTGGTTCTCTATTCTGTTCCATTGGTCTATGTATCTGGTTAAGCACCAATACCATGCTGTTTTAGTTACTGTAGTTTTGTAGTAGATTTTGAAGACAGGTACTATGATGCCTCTGGTATTTTTCTTTTTGCCTAGTGTTACTATGAGTTATTTAAAAATAATAATAAAAAAAAATAAAACACTTCCAGGGGAAAAAATGCAAACATTTATATTAGCTTACCATAATTTTAATAGGTTAAAATTAGTAACTTCTGAATAGTAAAAAGAGAGTGAACTTAATTTCTCCTGCTTTTAAAGTACTTCTAGAGTCTGGATGTGATCCATTTCTGTAATCCCAGCATTTTGAGAAGTCAAGACAGGAAAATTTTTTTGAGCCCCAGATTTCAAAACCAGCCTGGGCGAGATAGCAAGACCCTGTTTCTAATTTTTTTAAATATGTTAGCCAGGCATAGTGGTGTGTGCCTGTAGTCCTAGCTACTTGGGAAGCTTAAGCCCAGGAGTTTGAAGTAGCAGCAACCTATGATCACTGCACTCTAACGTAAGCAACAGAATAAGTCCCCATCTTTAAAAACAAACAAAACAAAGCAAAACAATAAAAGAAGAAAAAAAAAAGGAAAGTACTTATATTCATTTCTTCACCCGCTAATTTAGTGGGTTTAAGTGTATAAGCTGGAAGATATTTCCCTGCAATGACAGCGTTGCCAATTTTGTATCTCCTGATTTTTTTTCTTTCTCTCATTCTTCTTTGCTCAGTAGACACTAAATTGAGGTTTGTGTCCTTGTAAATAGCAGGTTTAATTCACCCTTTCCCACCTTTGTCAAAAAATAATCTTAATTTTAAAAACGACATAAACGTGGTCAGGCATGGTGGCTCACATCTGTAATCCCAGCATTTTGGGAGGCCAAGTCAGGCAGATCACAAGTTCAGGAGATCAAGACCATCCTGGCTAACATGGCGAAACCCTGTCTCTACTAAAAATTTAAAAAATTAAGTGGGAATGGTGGCACACACCTGTAGTGCCAGCTCCTCAGAAGGCTGAGGCAGGAGAATTGTTTGAACCTGGAAGGTGGAGGTTGCAGTGAGCCAAGATTACACCACTCCAGCCTAGGTGACAGAGTGAGATTCTGTCTCAGAAAAAAAAAAAAGAGACAAAAACTTACTTCAGCCAATTTGAAGACTATAGAAAGTTATGAAAGTGAAAATTTAAATCACCATAACACCACACTTAGAAATAACCACTGTTAAGACTTTTACGTATTTCTTTCTCTTCTCTATACACCTGTAACATGCATGTACACCTACTGCATGCGTGTATATGATTCATATGCAAACAATGCATACTAACGTTTTCTACCCTGCTTTTCCATGTGTTATTTTTATCCTGTGTTCTACTATTCTGAAAACTCTCAGGGTTGACAGAGGGAAACTAATCAAGCCCTTTGTCTTGATTGTTGTTAAGAGTTTTAGTGGACTTGAAGGTCATGGCCTCCTCCTTACAGGCTCCTTCAGGCTTTGGTTTGAGTTTGGGTTTTTTGCTTTTTGTTTTTGGAGGAGCCACATTCTCTCTCCTTTCCTCCCATTGTAGGGTCACTTCCTCTCTTCACTCATTCATTGTGCAGTGTGGGGGAGGCAGCACCCAGATGGGAAAGAAAGCATCTTGCCAGCGCTCACATCTCATCTTTTGTGCCATGTTTGCCCCATGGCATTTCTCTCGGCATCTTCTTGTGCTTTTGCCAAAATGTACAAAGAACAATTCTACTTTGGAAAGTCACTGGGATACTGTTCTCTGAGAACAGGTATTGAGAAGAAGATGGTTTCCTCTTGGAACCTGGCCACCTGGCTCACAGTGACCCTGGTGTGGACTCTTACCAGCTCTCTCTAGTATTCTAAGGGACACTAACCAGGGACACTGAGGGCATCTCGAGATAGTAGTGCCCAGGTCTGCCCTTGCAGAAAGGAGGATGATATGAGGAGATCACCTTTATTCAAGGCTCAGGTTGTCTGCCAGATTTTTGAGTTTCAATGTAACTTTTATTTAACCAGTGCTGATTAACAGTGGTGGCCCTGATGAAATCCATCCCCCTTCATTTCATTTTCTAATGAACTTCCAGATTTCTACACAGACATGGTTTTCCGGCATAAAAAAGCTTGCGTTTGCAACCTGTCATATTAGGACTATGCAGAACTTTTCCATGTTTTAAAACTCAGGGGAAAGAAGTGAAGATGGTAAGGGTGCACTTGAGCAGAAACAAAGGGCTGTGACCCCAAAAATGGGACAAATGAGCTGCAGAGGAGAGACACCAAGAGTGGAGAGCAAGAGGCGAAGTAATACGAAAGACTGAAAAGTGCTGGTTTAGAGAAAAGAAAAGAAAAGGGACAAGGGTCAGGAAAGGGGAGAAGGGCTGACAAGAGTTGGCTGGGATCTAAAAAGCCAGCTTTCTCTGGGGAGTGGAAATGTTTGTAAGCATTTTTATTCATGTTAGTATGATTTGTTTTTTCCTAAGTAATCTTAAAAAATCAGAGTGAGTAGAAGAAACCAGAGATTAGGGAAAATATTTTTAGAACAAGCTCAGGAGTCATATAGGTTTAAAATATGTAGTCTATGCAAATAATGGCATATATTTCAGAACAAAAAAAAAAATAAGTGGCAGATAATATCCAAGCAGTATTGGTAACAAATGGACTGTTACAAGAGCAAGTGATATTCTGCAGAGCTGAGAGTGTGACTTGTCTTCAAATATTTGAATCTCTATCCTACAAAAGGGTTGAAAAAGGAAGATCTGGAGCCAATGGCTGTGTAGTACATATATTTTCATTCAGCAGAAGCAGACATTATCAGTATGCTATACACTATTCTCATTATTATTATTATCTTAAATAATTAAAATCGACTGACAGGCCAAGGCGCAATGGCTCATGCCTATAATCGCAGCACTTTGGGAAGCCTAGCAGGTGGATCACATGAGATTCAGGAGTTCGAGACCAGCCTGGCCAACATGGTGAAACCTTGTCTCTACTAAAAATACAAAAATTATCCAGGTGTGGCAGCCACCTGTAATCTCAGCTACTTGGGAGGCTGAGGCAGGAGAACTGCTTGAGACCAGGAGGTGGAGGTTGCAGTGAGCCAAGATCATGCCACTGTACTCCAGCTGGGTTGACAGAATGAGACTCTGTCTCGAACAAACAAACAAACAAAAACTGTCTAATGATGAATAGGATGCTTTCACCAGGTGTGGTGGCTCATGCCTGTAATCCCAGCACTTTGGAAGGCTGAGATGGGTGGATCACTTGAGGTTAGGAGTTCGAGACGAGCCTGGCCAACATGGTGTAACACTGTCTCTACTGAAAATACAAAAATTAGCCAGGCGTGGTGGTACATGCCTGTAATCCCAGCTACTCAGGAGGCTGAGGCAGGAGAATTGCTTGAACCTGAGAGACGGAAGTTGCAGTGAGCCCAGATAGCACCACTGCACTCCAGCCTAGATGACAGAACAGGACACTGTCTCAAAACAAAACAGAACAAAAAAAGAAATGGGATGCTTTGTGGAACAGGGAGATTCCTTGCACTGGAATTATTTAAGCAAAAGTTCAATGAACATCTGACACAAAAATACATGATCATCTTAAGGTCTTTCTCAGCTCAGCATTCTGTGACTGCATGGTCTTTGTACTGAGTTTTACATGATATCAATTTCTTACCCTGGAAGGATCATTTTTTAAAAGATGGGCTGAACAAATCAAATCAAAGAGAATACAATTTGTCTACCCAATGTCTATTCTCCACAGCTAATTGGGGCAACTTTGCAGCCAGGGTTAAAAAAACAACAGTAAAACCCACTGCTTTTCTCAACTTCTGCAGCAGATGGGGGTGATCAAGTGACTAACTTTTAGCCAAAAAGATAACAGTCGGAATCGGGAGAAACTTTGGGATTCTTAAGAAGGGAGACTGAGGATGCTAACTTGGAAGCTGTCCTTTGCCTTCCCATTCTCCTTTCTGCCATCTGAATCAGGATCTTTGGCCATGCTGAGACCATCAGACAACATGAAGGATAAAATCCTCAAACTAAGAATAGAAATCAGAACATCAGGACCTGGGCTGAGTTCATCATGGAGCTTCCCCAGACTTCCCATTCTGTTATAAAAAGTAAAACTATGGTTTGTTAAAGCTTCTGTTCTGAGGGTCTCTGTCACTTGTAGCTGAATACAATGAATTGGTAAATGTGAGATACCATTTACTACATTTTTTTTTCTTTTTTTGTTGAGACAGGCTTGTGCTCTGTCACCCAGGCTGGAGTGCAGTGATGCGATCCTGGCTCACTGCAGTGTCTACCTCCCAGGCTCAAGTGATCCTCCCATCTCAGTCTCCTGAGTAGCTGTGACTATAGGCATGTGCCACCCTGCCCAGTTAATTTTTGTATTTTTTATACAGATGGGGTCTTGCTGTGTTGCCTAGGCTGGTCTCGAACTCCTAGCCTCAAACGATCCTCTCTCCTCAGTCTCCCAAAGTGCTGGAATTACAGGTGTGACCCACTGTTCCCATCCCTGTTTACCAGAATTTTTTAATGATTCTGACTATAACTCTGAACCCAGGCTCTGCCAGCTCTATGCTGTTTAAGAAGTTATCTGCCTTACCAGCTGTATTATGTTTAAAAAAACAGTCACCACCTAGATTGCAGAATTTCATGTAAATCACTTGCAAAACAAAACAGATAGGAGGCAGCAGTTGGTGAGTTCAATCTTTGGTGCCCAAATACAGCTCTGTTATTTGGTGTGCACAAACGTCACCAAATTCTTGTACAAATTTGCAGGAGGTATAGGGGAAGAAGGAAGGGATGGTGAAGGCAATGGACACAACAGTCTAAAAAGCTTTCATAAATTGAACATAGGTAAAATAAAACTCACCATTCCCCCACCATCGTCTGCATTTGAATCTGGGAAGAATCTGCTCTCCCAACTTTCACTTCCTACTAGAATAGCAGGACACACTCTGCCTCCAGGCAGTGTGGATTATCTGCCACCAGAACTGAAGTTTCAGTCACTCAAATCCCGGTGTCATTTACATTGTTTCTACTGAGAAAGGTCAGGTGTCTGCAGGGGCTATAAGCAAAGAAAAACTCGTCCCCTGGAACCACAGTGTAAAGGAGAGGGAAGGCAAGTGACAGCATGTGTGGATGCGGGATCATTTTCAGGGGTAGCAGACCACTACATCCTGAGGCCTTTTAGCAAATAGGAAGCTGAAGGACAAACATCTGAAGGAGAAATTAATCTCCGTGAGTAGGTGACAAGCTGTGATAAGCCCTCGGGGTGCGTGTCAGGGTAGCACAGATGTTAGTGTGAGAACTATTACTTGATTCAAAGGAAGTGGGAGAAGGGCAGGGAGGAGGAAAATGACAATGAAAAATAAAACAACAGAAACCACAATCATCTTTGCCGGGCAGCTGATTTTTTTTAAAAGGCCATATATCCATCAAAGGAACAAAACATTAAAATACACCCATATGGCAAAGATCTGGTGTAACTAGAATTTTCACCTCTTGATTTTGACAGTGTAAATTTGTTCAGCCCTTTTGAGGAGTAATTTGGCGATGTGATTCCAGAGTCAAAAATATACACATCCATCTTTCAAGTGACCCAGCTCTTATAAATGTATCTTTAAAAAGATTCAAAAATAACTTTTTAAAATTTATATGCCTGAGGTGTTTATTTCAGCATCTCTACAACAGAGAAAAATCAAAACCAAAGGTTTGACATTTGAGACAATATTAAGTAAATCAATACATGCTAATGTAACGGGATGATATTAAGTAAATCCAAGACCAGCCTGGCCAACATGGTGAAACCCCATCTCTACTAAAAATCCAAAAAATTAGCCAGGAGTGGTGGCAGGTGCCTATAATCCCAGCTACTGGGGAGGCTGAGGCAGGAGAATTGCTTGTTTTCAGGAGGCAGAGATTGTAGTAAGCCAAGATTGTGCTACTGCACTCCAGCCTGGATGACAGAGTGAGATTCTGTCTCAAAAAAAAAAAAAAAAAAAAAAAAGTAAATCAATACACGCTAATCTAATGAGATGCTATGCAACATTTTTTTAAAAAGTATATTTTAAAAAATCTTGGGAAATGCTTCTAAGATGAATAATACATAATTAAGTCAATTATATGACTTGAAATATGTTATTATTATAACTACATGTGGACAAGAAGACAAAACCTTCAAGGAAAAAGTGTTTTGATATTATGAGATTATGGATAACATTGTACTTCTATTAAAAATAACAGAACATTAAAGTTCTATTATTGTTGCTATAATATGTGTACAATTTGTTTAAGTGAAGTAAAACAAAGGATTAAAAGAAAGGTCAAAACTTCACAATGTAGAGATCAACCAGTCTGAACCTCTCATTTTATGGGCGACAAGTTAAATGCAAAACTTTGGTGGAATTAAACATGCTCTTTTCAGTGGAAACAGTGAGAAATACTTATTTTCCCAAGTGCTTATTAGAAGTACTGTCACTTTCCAGGGGCTAATAGAAAACCACATAAAAGCGGCGTGTTGGTGTGATCTGGGCTATTTCTCTTAAATCACCCAGCTTGCTTTCAACCGCTATGTTTCACAACACAATGTGGTTCTACATTAACCACGTCACATCATGAAGAGAACATCAAATATCTCCTTACAGAAAGGGAAGGAAGAAACGATGTTTAGAGAACCTGGTACTGTCAGAAGCATCATCCTCCTCTCTATTGTCTGTCTGTGTCACCCTCACTATTGAAGTTATCAAAGAAAATGTTGACAATGTAGGTGCCAGCTGTTGTTTGAGGAATAGCAAATAAATGACTGTGAAGTCCTTTGGAAAACAGAGCAAAACGAAATTAGTGACTCCCATCTTCTGCCTCCCAACATCTTCACCTCCAGGGCCTTCTTTACACTGACTGTGTTTCCTCTGATTTGATCTTCCCAATGAGACAATAATCCTACTGAGAGAACAGATAGAGTCCTTGGGGAATAGATATTATGTTTATTAAATGGTTAAGGCATTGTTTTATCATAAGCTATAATACAAAGTTACTAAGAAACATGCCGGATCTCTGTAACACAGGGAAGCAGAGATCGGATTATCTTCTGGGGGAGGCTGGAGGAGGGTGGTAAGCATCCCAAGTCCTTCAGTGAGGATGGAACCTAGAGCTCAACAGCAGAACCCAAAGAATAGATGTTTTTGCCTAGGCCTAAGAATGCCATCAGCGTTTTATTTATTGTTTGTTTGTTTGTTTGTTTATTGAGATGGGGTCTGGCTGTGTCACCCAGGCTGGAGTGCAGTGGCACAGTCTTGGATCACTGCAGCCTCTACCTCCCTGGCTCAAGCAATCCTCCCACCTCAGCCTCCTGAGTATCTGGGACTACAGGAACACACCACCACACCTGGATTTTTTTTTTTTTTAGAGATGGGGTCTTGCCACATTGCCCAGTTTGATCTCAAACTCCTGAGATCAAGTGAATCCCTCACCTTGACCCCTCAAAGTGCTGGATTGTGGGTGTGAGCCACCACATCCAGCCCCATCAGCATTTTTAGACAGCTACCCCAACTGTGATAGTCTGTGGTGAGAAGTTAATTCAAGAGATAAGTATGCAGTTATGAGGAAAGGTGATAGACCCAAATCATTTTTTAAATGCTAATATACTAAAATCTATTCTTGAAAAACTTATATATTTGATAATTTTTTTTTTACTTAGTCCTTTTTAAAGATCTCTGGAAATTGGAATCTGTTTCATCTTTGATCAGGAGAGAAGATGTTGCTCAACCTTAGCCCATAGTTATAAGGGAGAAATAATGGGATTGGCCAAGGTGGTAATGAGAGTCTCCTAAGAGGGGAGGAATTCCAGTTGCAAGGTTAGGTGACCCAATCAACTGCCTTTGAACATCTGGAAAATTCTTCTAAAACTCTGCTCTCTTAAGAAGTCCTACAACTGGAGCTACTAAAGAAAGCTCTTCCCAGTAACCCTTACAGCTTATTTTCTGTTCACATTTTTGTCTTCTGTTGTAAAGAGCTATGCCTCATAGTGTATTAAAGGATGGCTTCTCCTTTCATTGTAAGGGAATTTCCACCATATACACAAGGCCATCATGGCCAGCAATGCACAAAACAGCAGTATGGTTGGTCCTGAAAGACAAGGCTTGATTTACTCCTCTCTTCTCTTTTTTACAGACATGTTTCTCTACTATGAACTTCACTCTTAGCTTTTGGGAACAATAAACTGCAGCAAACTGTGGGGGAACTTTGGGAAGGAAAACTTCTCCGTGCCTCATGTTCTGGTGCAGGGTGACCTAGGCTCTGTTACCATAAGCATTGTGCTCAAGGACGTAAACCCCTTATTTTGAAGAATAAGATATCTCTGCTTTCAAGTTGGCATCTTAAAAGTCAGCAGACTAACCCAAAAATAATTTTATGAAATAATCACTATCATTTGTTGAAATTATTTAAATCTCTTATTTTTTTTCAAAGGCATATTTAAAAGCTTATAAAACTAGATATAATAATAAAGCTATAAAAGAAAGTAAGAAAGCAAAATCAAAGTTAAAATGAAACAAGCTAAAAGGTAAATATAATTGTCGGTGTTGGACTCCATATTTGCCTACAGGCAAAGTAGTATTCAAAGCAACATGGAAAACAAATTATTATCCTAGCTCAGGTCACAGATGGCTCTGGCCATTGCCTTTTGTCTGCCCTGCATGTTTTCTTGAGCTCTTCTTCTGTTAACAGGACTCTTTTTTTCTTTGGGGAGGTTCTTCTTCACCCCCTTCCTGGGGCTGTCAGTCAGTGTGCCCCATCATCTACTCTTCTGCACAGAACCCCCATTCCCTTGACATAGTGATTTTCCAGAGGATGGGTACATAGGAACCTGGCCAATAAGAATCAGAACCAGTGAGAATCTTCCCAGAGGTTAATACATAGGCTTTGGGTAGAGTTTATTGCTCACTGAAGATGCTAAGCTGGAAAAATGTGAATCAGGACTATCCATTGGCTAACTTCCTTGCCCTGAGGAGCAGGAAGAAAACTGAACAGAGGAGAAATGTAAATGGAGAGAGAGCAAACCCTGTGTATTGAGTTCTGGCTTCTGTCCCTGAAGCCCTGAAGCCTGGCTGCTGCAGCTCTTAGATTCTGACCATAATCCAAGAGTCCTTCCCAGCAGTGAAAGCAAGTAAATTCCCTTCTTTGATTAGCGAGTCTGAGTAGGAATCTGCCACTTAAAACAAAAAAAGTTAGAATTAATACATCTTTCATTATTGGAAAGGAATCAGAATATCAATTTAACAAGGAGCCCATTTTATTTGCTAAAATTAATTTTGAAAGGATTTTCTCACATGGGACTTAATAGTGCATATTGACTGATGTAATAGACAATGCCCTCAACCACACTTTTACAGTAAATGCAGAAGTGAATTTCATCTGATGATTTCTAGTATAAACCTTGAATAAAAGCCAATGGCATAACATTAAAGCAAAATTGAGTTAAAGCCATTTTGCAAGAATTAGCCCAATGTACAGAGTGTTCAACATTTTAGTGGTTCAATTCACCCAAGAAATCTTCAAGAATGCAAAGGACACTTTATAACTTTGACAGCCTTCTTCATGTATTAATTTCTTTCCCCATTTACCCAAACTTCAGATAAAGGTTGGATAACAACCATTTTGAGATTCTAATTTCCGACCAGAGCTAACATTATCTGTTACTAAGTGAGAAAGGCATGTAAATGCTTCAGAGACTGGGGAAAATTAGAGGAAAGTAAAGTTATGCTACTTGTATCTGAATATAAGACTACTTGCCTCTGCACAGAATTGACCCATGTGGGACTCTTGGGGACGCCTACAAGATATGCAGACAGTTTTTTTCTAGCAATAAGCATTGGATTTTCAACAACATAAAAATGCATCATCAATTAGATCCCCAGAGTCATGGAGCAAAACAGTTTTAACCTGAAAATTTTTCAAAGTAAGGATTTGTAGTTACCTGCTGTGATATGGGAAAACCACAGAGCAACTTGGCTTCTAGTATGCTCTCCAGAGTGTATTAGTTTTAAAATGTTTATTTTCTTTATTCCCTCCTCCCCAATTCCACCCAGTATCTGAACCATTTATCTATCAAAATAGTGTAATCAGACAGTCTGCCTAGATATACATTGTAGTTAATCATGGCTAATACCAAGCCCTTCTTTCTCCCAGAAATCAGGACGATGTCCCTCTTGGAATTACCCTTGATTTGTGTCTGATTTTGATCACGATTACACTTTTAGTATCTGGCATAATACTTAAAACAAACTCTCAGTATTTGCCAAACTAATGAGTGAATTAATTATTGATGTGATAGAATCAGATATATATTTTGAAATGAGCACTATGAATATATTCTAGAAGTTGTATTGGGTGCACATAAAAGTAGAGTAGGAATGCAGATGAAAGGTTCTGTGCCCACCCAGATGAAGTTCCCATGTGGCTTGAATTCAGGCAGCAAAAATGGGAACTGAGCTGATTTGAGAGATATTTAGGAGGTTGAGTGGTAATATGAAGAGATAAGGGAGGAAGAAGGAACAAGACTAGCTAGATATGTTGTGGGGCCTAGAGGGAAATGAAAATGCAGAGTCTCTCATTAAAAAATCATTCGAAATTTCAAGAGGGTAATAGTAGAGCATCCAACTGTGCAGTTGTGCAGGACTTTTACTCATAAAGCCAGCTCTAAGAATAAAACATCCTACATTCCCTATGCCCAGGGCACTTTCATTTATTCATTGAGTGACCACTATGACAGGCACTGTGGTAGGCACTTAATTCTACCTAAAAACAAAATACAGGATTAGGATAAAAGCTCAAATGAAGAAGAAACCAAACATACTTCCTAAGGGCATTTTCACATGTAGGAAATTTTTCTTATTTTTACAGGAAAAATAAGGGGATTTGCCCTGATTCTTGGAGTACTTAAATGCAAATTTTGAAGTATTTCAATAGTTGAAAACATATCGTTTTTAAAAAAACTTAGAATGTATCTGCCATCTACTGGGTCAAAAGGCAATGGAAAGCTCAATGAAATCTCCCAATATCCTTAGGTTCATCTTGACAGATTTTTTTTTTCTGAAAAGCAAAAGACACAATAAAAGAAAAACACTGATCAATATGAGTGATTATGCCTTTAAACCACTTGACTCTTATTTAAGATACTACTCTGAAATATGAAGACCTGAAAACAGGGAAGATTACAACTCATGTTGCTAATGAGGGCTTAGCCCTTGATGGCTCCCTGGGTAAAATTGTATTCTTGACAATATCTGGGTCCATGCTCCGCCCTCAATAACAAGAGAATAAAACTCTCCTCTGGTCATAGGTGGTGAATTAGTGGCACCTTGACATTTTGAAAGAACTAGTCTATCAAAATAAATAACAAGGCTGTGCCAAAAGAACAAATGGAAAAATCCCCTGGTAGGAGTAACTGTATATGATCGATTTAACAAATTATGATTCAGCATTTACTGAGCTCCTATTCCGTTAGGAATGTCTTCTATTCCGTTAGATCCTTCCACATATGTACTGAGTTAAATTCTTACTGCAAGATTGGCATAGACCTTATCACTAAAGATTTCAATAAATCCTATCAGTTGAGGGAAGTTTAGGTTATGAGAGGTAAAGTGGTTTACCCAGGGTTGTGTAGCTGGTTATCGGCAGAGCCAGAACTTGAAGCTAGATCAACGGCACCTCTATGTCAACACTGTCCTAAGATTTCTGGATACAAGTTTCTGTATTTTCAAGGACTTCATTCATGGGATTTCCCCTGATTTTCCTGTATCATCAATACCCCTCTCTTCTGAATCAACCCTAATGCCTGCAGATGTGTTCCAATATCCCTAACCTTCAAAAACAAAAAGAAGATGAAACAAAACCCTCTTCCTTAATGCACTGTTATACTCATTTGCTCTGCACCTTTTCACAGACCTACTTCTTGAAAAAGGCGTTTGTCATCACCGTCTCCACTTTCTCACCCCAATTTATTTACTAACTTTTTGCTTCTGTCTCCACATTGCCAAATTCAGTCACTTTTCTGTTCTTACTTTATTATGTCTCTGGCAGTATCCAACAAAGTTGGCCATTCTCTCCAGGCTGAAATACTTTTTTTAAATAGTATATTTTGTCATCTCTAACACTGTAGATGTTTGGTCTTCCTCTTACAATCCTTTTCGGTTTTCCTCTTACCATCTCATATTAGATTCTCCTTCTGGAATACTTTTACCAGTTCTGTCTTTGCTGAATGAATAAATGTAGAGTGTTTCTGGAAATCTTTTTCTATAGCTCTCTTTAGGTGACCCCTCCAGTTGCTTGGCCACTTGTGTGAGCCATGTATCTATGACTCTCAAGTGTAATCTCTCCCCTGCACTTCATACTTGGCCACCCAACACCCAACCACCATCTTGAAATCCCCACTTCGATGTCCAATAGATTTCTGAAACTTCACACTAACAAAATGAGTCCAAGATTTCCCTCCTCCAATCCTGGTCCGTCTCCCCTATCCTTCTGTATCTTGGTAAATATCACCTCTGTCCTCTTCAGAACCTCAAGACAGAAATCTGAATTATTCCTTTTTACTTCCTCATTACCATACTAACTCAATCAGTATGCCCTGTTACCTCTATCTGTGAAACATCTAAGTCTGTTCACTTTTTTAAACATTTAAATTTTTTTTTATTAATGCATAATAAATGTACATAGGTTTTGGGCACATGTGATAATTTAAGACATTCATCTGATTTGTAAAGATCAAGTCAGTGTACTTGGGATATCCATCACCTTAAAAGATTTGTCTTCTCATAAGCTAGAAACGTTCAAATTATTCTCTTCCAGCTATGTTGAAATGTACAACAGATTATTATAAACTCTAGTCACCTACTGATCTATCTAACACTAGATCTTATTTATTCTATTAAACTGTATATCTGTAATCATTAGTCAACTTCTCTTCATGGTCACTTTTATTCATATCCATTTCTACCACCAAAGTTAAAGTTACCATCCTATCCTGCCTGGGCTACACGTGGTCTCCTAACTTCAACCTCATTGGTCTCTTTTGATTTCTTGAATATACCAAACAGATCCTTTCCAGCTTCGTGCCTGGAAGGTTAACTGTTTCCTCTACCTGGAACACTCTTCCCTTGATCCTGGCATGATTTGCTTTTTCTTGTCATTCCATGAAAATAACTTTTACTCTGAAAAGCCTTAGCCAAGCCCCTAAAGTAGCCCCACAGTCACTTCCACTCTCCTGAGCACCTGTCACCATCTGATCATGTTTGTTGGTGTGTGTGTTTGTTGACTGTCTGGAATATAAGCTTCACAAGGACAGCTATGTATCCTATTCCAATGGACACCCTCAGCACGGAGGCAGGGCCTGTTACAGCACAGTCCTCAATAAATACTTGATAACAAAATAAACAATTTATGTTACATTTTGAAATAATTCTTATGTTCTTAGTTATACCTTAGTTGTATCTACAAGATTGATAATAAATACTGAGGGAGCAAATTACCTTTTAAAATTATATTTAAGCCTTCTAAATAATAATTTCTGAGTTAATAAGACAAATGAAAATTGACATGGCTCACAATTATTAATCAGCTACCATAAATAGTAAAAAATAATCAAGAAAATGTTATGGTTTTGGCCTCATAAATTATGACCCTGTTGAATTATACAAAATATGAACAAAGAACAATTTCTCAAACATTATTTAAGTGTACTTTATAATTAAAAATTAGTTCAAGCATTTAAAACTTAAAGTAAATATATGAAAAATAATTGAACGTATTTGACAAAATATCAGCATCTAAAAGTGAAATATATGTTAAAAGTGAGAAAACTCCTAGAGGATTTGAACTACTATATGGTATTTTCATCTTTAGATTATGAATAGCATGAATGAGATGATAACAATAGTAATAACAATAAATTCACTGCAAGTTCTTATAATTTAGAAGATACCATTCTAGAAGCTTTCAAGAATTATCTCATTAATTGCTACTGCAATCTTATGAAGTGAGTATTATTATTATTTCTAATTTTATGCATGAAAAATTTATATTTAAAGAATATAACTTTCCAGCTGGGGGTGGTGGCTTATGCCTGTAATCCCAGCACTTTGGGAAACCACTTTGGCAGGTGGATCATGAGGTAAGGAGATGGAGATCATCTTGGCTAACACGGTAAAACCGCATCTCTACTAAAAATACAAAAAAAATAGCAGGGCATGGTGGCACACGCCTGTAGTCCAAGCTACTAGGGAGGCTAAGGCAGGAGAATTGCTTGAACCTGGGAGGTAGAGGTTGCTGTGGGCCGAGATTGCACCATTGCACTCCAGCCTGGATGACAGAGCAAGACTCCATCTCAAAAGAAACACACACACACACACACACACACACACACACACAAAGAGTATAACTTTCCAAAGTGATGATAAACATTGATATAATAGTTTATAATTTTTCCTAACTGTATAAATTGTACAGCCTGTGGAAAGCCAAAATACTTTGAGGATTTCTGGGTTTAGAAGATAGTGCCTTTTTTAGCCATAGAGCTTAGATCTTGTAGATATATGTGTTTGACTGAGGGAAGTGGAAGTTCTCTAACTGGGATATCATACCAGAATGATTGATTACCTGTGCAAACTCTCACCATTGGAAGATCCTATCTACCTGGAAATATAAGATTAGGGTTTGCAAATCCACTTGGGTAAATGTGTCTCAAGATTTTAACCTATTTACTCATAGTAATATTCACATTTGCCACCTAAGTTTTACATACAAGACTACCAAGGAATAGACATAAGTTGCAAGTGGTCACAGGCTGACCTGAAAACCTAATCAGTAAACCAGTGGAGCTCTCCTTAGAATAGTGAGGAAAAGAAGTGTAAGATAAGACTTCAGCTGATATAGTCAGTGAATACTTCTTGAATCTGTCCCATACACTGGTCCAGGCAGTAGAAATTGAGCAGTATAGTAGCAGAGATCCAATAACCCACTGCGATCATGAAGCTTACATTGATGGAATTAAAGACTTTATATTTAAAATAAAAAATAATATGAAAACTTGAGGTAATGAATGTCGGGCACTGTGGTTCATACCTGTAATCTCAGCACTTCAGGAGGCTGAGGTGGGAGGATCATTTGAGGCTGGGAGTTTGAGATCAGCCTAGGTAATGAAGCAAGCCTTCGTGCCTACTAAAATATAAAATAAAATAAAAAATTAGATGGAAATAATGGCATATGCCTGTAGTCCCAGCTACTTAGGAGGCCGAGGTGGGAGGATCCCTTGAGCCCAGGATTGGAGGCTGCTGTGAGCTATGATGGCACTACTGCATTCCAGCCTTGGTGACAGAGCAAGACCCTGTCTCTAAAAGACAACAACAAAAACTTAAGGTAAAAGTAAACATTTCCTTTCATGTCAAAAGACCACATATTGCAATGGGACTAAAATCACATGAAACTTATAAATAAAATTGCACTTGTATCAGAATGAAAGAGAGGACAGGAGCAAGTAAACATGGTTATTTTCTCTCTAGACTCATCATAGAGGGTAGCCACCAGAGGGCTACCTAGCCATACCTAGGTCACATACCTGGGTAACGGGATACAAAACTTTCTCCTATCTCCTTCTTTTTCCCACCTGTGAACCTAACACCCTGAAATTTAGTATCTAGAAGTATTTAAATGAAGACAAACATATAATTTTTGCCCCTGAGATCCTACAAGGAAGCAATGGTCTCCCCCTTTTGGACTGGAATTGGACATATCTCTGGAGCCATATATCAGAGTCACATAGATGTCATAGCCAACTTTTGTGTTGTATTTTCTGTTTTTGTTTTTAATTTTGTCAAGGAAAATTGTTGCTTGTTCTAAAGATTATATTCACTGCTCTAAAACAAAAATATCGAGTTAAAAGGAGACCTGCCTTTGTCTCAGATGAGGTTTCTGTATCTTCTTTGCCCCCAGGCTGAACCAGATGTGATTTCTTTTTTTTTTTTTTCAATTAGAGATAATTACTTCTGACCATAATGTAGAAGATAGCTGTCAATTAAGGATGTACACAAAAGGACCCTCTGATTTGACCTGAACTCATAGAAAAATATTAATTTTATATATACAAATTAGCATTCTTTTCCATTCTTATTCAATTCAATTGCTTGGATTCAACACACACATTAACCAAACCACAGTCATTAATTTTGCCCAGATATGGCATGAAATGTCTCTATTTCACCCCTTGTATATGTGACAAAGCCCTATTCTTCAAGGTTAGCTTAAACCTCATTCCCTCCTCTTCCCAGGCAGTGGAATTGCTTCCTCTTTTGTGACTTACAGCATTTATATACCGTTACCTAGTGACTATTGAACCCACAATAAGAAAAAGTTAAAGCTGAAGGGATCCCACAGATTCTCAGTTGCCCAACTGGCTGAATCAGAAGGCTTTGTAAACATTGAAAAATGCAGATTTTTAGGTCCCAGTTGCAGGTTTAGAAGGTTGGGAATGGAGCACAGAAATCTGTTCTACAAAAGTTCCTTGAGATGATTCTGGTACACACTTGGGTTAGAAAACCACTCTGCTCATGGAAACATTTCCTTTCTCAAAGAAAAAAATCGGAAGTTGAGTGGTTTGTCCAAAGTGACAGAGAGTAAATTGCAAATTCAGTACTTGGACTCAGTACCTTTTTATTGTACCATCTTACGTTTCACTCAGACACCATATTGTGATGGATTGGTTCATCATGCGATATTGGTCTGCAGAATCACCTTCAGTTCTTTAAGGACACTGCAGACTAGAGGAAAGATTCCAGATTAGACGTCAGCTGTTTGCCAACTAGACGACCTGAGTTGATGGGATCCATAGCCTTACTTCATCTGGTAAATTGGGACAGTAATTCTTACTCTGCCTTAGCCACAGGATGATATGCATAGAGAGTGAGTTATAAACTGTAAATGAAGCTGGGCATGGTGGCTCACACCTTTAATCCCAGCATTTTGTGAGGCCAAGAAGGGAGGATCACTTGAGCCCAGGAGTTTAAGACCAGCCCGGACAACATAGGGAGACCTTGTCTCTAGAGTAAAATAGAAAAGAAATGTCCAGGAGTGGCGGTATATACCGATAGTCCCAGCAACTTGGGAGGCTGAGCTGGGAGGATCACTTGAGGGCAGGATTTCAAGACTGCAGTGAACTGTGACTGCACCATTAAACTACAGCACGGGTGACAGGTTAAGACCCTGTCTCAAAAAAATAATAATATTATAAATAAAACTATAAATGATACTACAAATATAAAAGAGCGATACTAATGACAAATACATATAATGAATGCATTGATAATGACAGTGAAAGTTAGAAGTGATTCTTTTAGCACAGAGATAAGAGATTAGCCCATGGCTCAGGCCAGGTCTCACAGATTATCTGTCTCCTAGTGGGACTAATTAACGCAAGGTCTAAAGTTTGGTCTGTAACTTTGCCATTTTAGTTTGTTCTGTGGACCAGACTGATGTGCTGATTAGTATCATGGTCTAGCAGTTGAAAGCTCTCTGATAACCTTGGAGAGTGCTAGACAGAATAGATACAATTTTGCCTTTGGGTTTTCCTTTGCTCAAACCAGTGGTTCAAATATGAAGATGTCTTTTGGAAGGGAAAAGTAAAAATTACAGATTCCCATGTAATAGGGAAACTCAGTCTTAAAATCCAAGATCACCATCTTATTTCTAAGTCGTTTTTACTTTAGGACTTGTTATAAACCTAGGTTACTTTGTTTTGCCTACATGTTAATTGTGATATATTTTAAAAATTCCCCGAGTAACATATTGAGATTTCAAAAAGGTCCTTCACTTTAGCAGCCCTTTTATAAAACTGTCAGGTAAAGTAGATAACAATAGCAATCACTATTTCCCTCCATTTTAAACTGGAATTTACTAATACTAATTTTAAAGAGTAGCTGTTCCTGAACTTTTCCCCTCATTCTAGGGGAAACCATTTTGCTGCCTGTCTATAGCTACTTACAGCCTCTCTTTTTTGAATGAGGTAAAAAGAAGCTTGAGAGGCAAAACAACAAAGAGCAAATAACCCTAGTGTTTAGTTCATTCTCACACTGCTGTAAAGAAACAGCTCAAGCCTGTAATCCCAGGACTTTGCCAGGCAAAGGTGGGTGGATCATGAGGTTAGCGGATTGAGACCATCCTGGCCAACATGGTAAAACCCTCTCTCTACTAAAAATACAAAACTTTAGCCGGACCTGGTGGTGGGTGCCTGCAGTCCCAGCTACTCCAGAGGCTGAGACAGGAGAATTGCTTGAACCCAGAAGGCAGAGGTTGCAGTGAGTGGAGATCACACCACTGCACTCCGGCCTGGGTGACAGAACAAGACTCAAAAAAATAAAAAATAAATAAAAGAAAAGAGGTTTAATTGGCTCGTGGTTCTGCAGGCTGTACAGGAAGTGCAGCGGCATCTGCTTGGTTTCTAGGAAGGACTAGGGAAACTTACAATCATGGCGGAAGGCAAAGGAGGAGAAGGCACATTTTAACATAGAACAGAGGCAAGAGAGAGAGCTGAGAGGTGCTACACACTTTCATAGGAAGTCACTCACCATCATGATAACAGGACCAAGGGGGACGGTGTTACATCATTCATGAGAAACCACTCCCATGATCCATCACCTCCCACCAGGCCCCACCTTTGACATTGGGAATTACAAAGGAATATGGGATTTGGGTGGGGATACAGATCCAAGACATATCACCTAGTAATCACCCCCACCTTCGGTTAAAGCAGTCTCCGTGTTTACAAACGAAATTAGCTACTTAACACCAATCTTTCAGGAGAATCATTGAGTAAAATGCCATTAATTGCAAATAATAAAACATCATTAATTCAGATCACATAACGAGAAGTTTGAGTTCTGTCTCCAAAACCAACTCCTTATTTTTCTTTCTTTTTTTTTTACCTAGTACCCAGGGCATCTGCTGGGTACTTTAGATTGACGTCATAGGACTTTAGATTGTCGTCATTAGCAGGCAATTTCATTCAATTTACTTATTTATTTAGAGATAGAGTCTCAGTCTGTTGCCCAAGCTGGAATGCAGTGGTGCAGTTAGGGTTCACTGTAGCCTCAAACCACTGGCCTCAAGCAATCCTCCTGCCTCAGCCTCCCAAATCTCTGGAATTGCATGCTTGTGCCGCCACATCTGGCCTTGGAATATGATGTTATCAGAAAGCTGTCTCTTTATTAAAGATTTTTGCAAACAGGAAAACTAAATCAGTGGAATGAGCTAAGACTTAGGAAACCCAGACTCTCTTACCTCTGTTGCCTCAGTTTCTATCTTTGAAAAATAAGGAAATTTGACTAGCTTATCTTTAAAACTTGTACTTGCGCAGACATTCTATGATGGTGACTTGAGATGGAGATTCAGTGAAAGATTCTTCTTTCAACGCTTTGTATACATTTAACAAATTTTCACTGAGTACCTATTATGTATGCATCAGGACCTGCTCTAGGAAATGTGGGTACAACAATGGACAAAACAGACAAATTCATTTCCTCATGTAGTTTACATTCTAAGCACTGTAAAGTGTTGTTTATTTGAACACATAAAATGTGTTCTCCCAGTTTGGGCAGAAACGGGACTTCTGATGAGCCTGAAGAACTAAGGATTGAAAGGAAATGGAATTCGTGGCACATTTTCCAATTTTGTACTTTCTCTTTCTGTCTCTCCTTACTTTCATGTCTTGTCCTGCTCCTAGAACCACATAGATTCTAAATTTTACACATTTTGCTACCAGTAAGTAGTTATCTATTATGTAGTTTAGCTGTGTTAGGTGTAGGGACCTAGAGCGAGTAAGACATAGCACATGCCTTCAAGAAGCCAACGATCTCATTGTGGGAACTAAACTCACATATGTCAAAAAAAATGCTAATTCAAATAGCAGAGGCTGAGAGCCAGCAATATGGCCTGAACAGTTGCATGCCTTATCAGGAGAGACTCACTAAAAGTTAGTAGAGCCCAGTAATAATATTCAGTGCACATAAAGCTTGAGCTTGAGTAATATAGGCAGTTTTCAGATTTTGAAAGCAATTTTCAGTAAATGCAAGTAAAGATATGGTCCACAAAATAAGAGTAGGATATAGCAAGACACATTTCTTATTCTTCTGACAAATAGTACACCGTTCATCACTTTACTGACAAGATTTATTGATGTGACTATTGTGATGTCATCAACAATGGCTTTGAAGTTCAGAACATAAGAGCTGATGGTGGGGACTGACTTGAAAGCCTTTGCAAAGAATGATGATTAGGTTTCTAATGTATTATTAAATCATGTCCGGCCAACAAAAGAGATGCAGTCTACAAAGGTATACACAATAACTTCGTGCCTTGCCATGGTCCTTTCTGATCTCAAACAAGAAACTTCTTGGCTGGTATCGCTGGTGGTTGGATGTGTTCTGAGCCACAGCTGGGCTTATGCACGTTACAAAGTCTGATTCCCAGGAATCTTTTTAGGAAACACCTCCCAGATTAGGTAATACTTACTTACTTGTCCTCTTTGAACAGTGCCCCTACTGATTCTTTACCCTAATGAGGTTCATGTCCCAACCCATGCCCTTTTCCTTTAACAATTAAGTCAGTTTCATTTTGCCAAGCTTTTAGTGGTGACATGATGAAATAAACAACAACAACAACAAAAACTAGATGTGACGGTTGACTTTTGGAAAGTTCCCAACAAAAAAAATCCTGGTAGCTTTCTGAGTCTCAGCTTGTTTCTTCCTAGTTCTGTGTAAGCTGAGATGAAAGTGAAGTGGGAGACTGAATTTATCACTTGTGCTGAAGCAGCAGTTGTTAGCACTGGTGACATTCATTGTTACATGAATATCAGTTGAGCTGGGATTAGGAAGCCGCCTGTCTCCTCAAGCTTGTTAGGATTCAGAAACTTGGAAAAGAACAAAAACATACTTTCAGATGAGGATTGTAATGACCAGGTGATGTGAAAACCAGGTACGGCTTAGTCAATGAGCAACATGAAATGAAATTTCTGATCAGAATTCTCGTTAGCCTTATTGAACTCCCCAGATCGATGTTCCTTTTGATGTCTTTGCCACAGCAGCCTCACCTATGTAAATATTGCAAATCTTACTCCTTACGGTAAGTTGCCGAACTTTTAAGGGTTGTGAACCATACATATGTAAGTGAATCAAGTATACTTGAAAAGCCTCTCTGTTGACATAAGTAATTAGATTATTGGACAAAGATCTGATCTAGTTATTTTCTTAGTATGTATGCCAAAGCCAAGAGAGGATATGTTATTAATTAGCAAGCAAAATTTCTAATGTTGGGGTTTTCCCCCATAGCCTGGAACTATGGCTGGCCCTCTGGCAGTGTTTCATAAATGCTTGCTGAATTAATGAATGTATCCACAGGCATCTTTTAAGTGGCTACAGTGACATTAAGAAGAAATAGGGTCACAGAGTGTCATTGCCTCCTCAGGCTCTGGGTCCAGAGGGATGCGTCAGGAAACACCTCACAGCAGAGGATACACATTGTTTTTGAGATGTTTTAGTTCATCCATTTGGTTACTGATTACAAGAGGAGTTTTTTTTTCTTCTAAAAAAATGCTTCGTTTCTCAGAATCCCATTTCAGCATTATTGGTTTTTCCCTCACCATTTCTAGTTTCAGCTTTCTGCCTTTTCTCATAATGACCTTTAGGTGATAAATTAGTAATAATAAAAAGCAATAAAAAATAAAGTTTTCTTTTTGGAAAATAGGAGTGAGTTTTATGTTAAGAAAAGAAAAATCATTGCAGATGGAATTTCCTGTAATTTAAAATGTACCCATATGGCTTCTGGGAAATTTCGGGGGATCCTTTTGTATTAGGGCAACCTAATGCCACCTGTTTTAAAAATTCATATTAGGAAATAGCCATAGGTTGACCCCCTTGAACAGACAATGTTCCTTTAGCAATCAAAAATATAAAAGGTGCTTTATTTATGAGGCATTGTTGAAATCAGTGATCTCTTTGTATCCCCACATTGTCTTTAAATGTCTGCCCAGTGTGTCATTACAGCCTTGACTGTCCCTTCCGCTGTGTGTTGAAGAGTCACAGATCCCAAGGGGAGCTGCAAAGAAACACAGACCAAATACCATTTCAATAACGGCTAAGGGACAATTGTGACTATTTTGTAATGCTTGGCATGCCTTGCTTATAATCTTGTCCTACAAAGAAGCCTGTCAGCAGAGATGAGAGATTTTTGCTATGCAAAGATTAGATTAATATTGATATTTGCAGAACTGGGTTCAACCTGTGGGAGACCTAGTTGCAGGTCTTGTAGATTTTATAGCATATTAAGAAAATATTTAAATATTTGGATGCAGTGTGGTGGCCTTATTTCTACACACCTTTCTAATATGTGCCTACTCTCTTCTCTTCATTTCCCTTGTCAGCTGAAAGATGAGTCATCAAGTCTGGTTGATCCTATCAAATATCTCTTGAATTGGTATGTCTCTGTATCTCTATTACCATTATCCTAGTTCTGGACATCATCATTAACCACCTGACTTTCTGCCTAAATGCTCTCCTATTTTCTGATCTTATATACTTTCAACCCTTTCTCTGCAATCAGAGTGATACTAATTCAAATGCTATACAGCCAATTCTTACAAGGTCCTGCAGCTTGTCTTTCTTTTCTTCCTTTCTCTCTTTCCGTCCTGCCTTCTTTCTTTCTTTTTCTTTCTTTCTTCTCTCTTTCTCTCTCTCCCTCCCTCCCTCCTTCCTTTTCTTTTCTTTTCTTTGAGTCTCACTCTGTCACCCAGGCTAGAATGTAGTGGTGCAATCTCAGCTCACTGCAAACTCTGCCTCCTGGGTTCAAGCGATTCTCATGCCTCAGCCTCCCAGGTACCCAGGATTACAGGTATATGCCACCACACCCAGCTAATTTTTGTATTTTTAGTAGAGACAGTGTTTCACCATGTTGGCCAGGCTGGTCTCAAACTCCTGGCCTCAAGTGATCTTCCTGCCTTGGCTTCCCAAAGTGCTGGGATTACAGGCATGAGCCACCACACCCAGCTCTTTCAGTCTTATTATTCATCATTTTTCTCCTCCCCTTTCTGCACCCTCTTCACTCTGTTTTCTCATTCTCTATGCCTGGGCTACATCCTAAAAGATGCCAGTTTTCTTGGGGTCTCTGGTGTCCCTAATCCTGTAAATGCTTTCCTGACTCTTCTCTCTACCCCACTTCATTTAGATAACTCTATTTATCTTTGAGATTTCTCATAGGTGGGAGTCTTTTTCCCATGAAAACTTTTCCTTTTCTAGACATGGTGGCGCATGTCTGTGATCATAGCACTTTGGGAGGCGGAGGCAGTGCAATCGAGCCCAGGTGTTTGATACCAACCTGGGCAACATAGTGAGACCCCATCTCTACAAAAAATAAACACCAGGCTTGGTAGTGAGCACCTGTAATTTAGGCATGGTGGTGAGCACCTGTAGTCCCAGCTACTCAGGAGGCTGAGGCAGGAGAACTGCTTGAGCCTGGGAGGTTGAGATTGTAGTGAGCTGTGATTGTGTCACTGCACTCCAGCCCGAGTGACAGAGCAAGACCCTGCCTGAAAAGGGAAGGGAAGGGAGGGGAGGGAAGGGGAGGGAAGGGAAAAGGAGGGGAGGGGAGGGGAGTAAAAACTTTCCCTGGTGTTTTAGGTTGAGACTAGACACCCTTCTATCTACTCCTACCGTCCTCCACCACTGTACTGACCATACTCTGTGGAAATCATCTACCTGTCCAATACCTTCCCTAGACCAGAAGTTCCTAAAGGACAGAGCCTATATTCATCTTATTCCCATTTGTAGTACCAGCATTCAGCACAGTGGCTAGCCCTGACTAAGCACTGAGTAAATATTTGTTAAATTAAGAAAGAAAAATAAGTGAGAATTCAACATTTCCTTAATCAATTTTAAAGAAGCACTTTATTAGGATGTACTGACAACTACTCAAAACTTCAAATATTTGAAGTGAAGTTGTGATTTCTGGTGACAATTTTTCAATATTTTAGATTTCTTACACACAAACTCATTTTATCTTCTACTAAGCTCTCAAGCCTCTTGTTAAAATAAATTAGCTTGGTTTCTGTATATGTGTGTATATCCTTTTTTTTGTGGGGCTGGGTGGCAGGACAGGGTCTCACTTTGTTGCCCAGGCTGGAGTGCAGTGGCAGGATCATGGCTAACTGCAGCCTCCACCTCTTGGGTTCAGGTAATCCTCCCACCTTAGCCTCCCTAATAGCTGGGATTACAGGCATGCACCACCATGTTCAGCTAGTTTTGTATATTTTGTAGACATAGGTTCTTGCTATGATGCCCAAGCTGGAATATAATATGCATATTTTTAACTTTTATTTTAGGTTCAGGGATACATGTGTAGGTTTGTTATACAGATAAACACGTGTCATGGGGATCTGTCATAAAGATTGTTTTGTCAGTCAGTTACTAAGCCTAGTACCCAAAACTTACTTTTTCTGTTCCTCTCCCTACTCTGACCCTCCACTCCCAGGTAAGCACCAGGGTCTCCTGTTCCCTTGCTTGTGTACATGTGTTCTCATAATTTAGCTCCCACTTATAAGTGAGAACATGTGGCATTTAGTTTTCTGTTCCTGTGTTAGTTCACTAAGAATCATGGCCTCCAGTTCCATCCATGTTCCTAGAAAGGACATGATCTCTTTCTTTTTTATGGCTGCATAGTATTCCATGCTGTATATGTACCACATTTTCTTTATCCAGTCCACCATTGATGGGCATTCAGGTTGATTCCTAAATATTTTTTTAATTGGCAAAAATAATAATCCACAGAATCACTAAGTAGGCAAAAGTTCAGCTGCTGATATTTTGGATGTAATTTTTCTCGAGTCTAAAGGATAATTCAGTCAACTTAAAATAGTTATTTAAAAATGTGAACAGAATTTGTGGACATTAAGACAGATTCACAGATTCTTAGGAAGTATTAAAACTTTTGAAAAATGCCCACAAACTCTGAAGGAAAAGAGCAGTCAGGCACTTAATGCTAGGAGTGACTCTTATAAAACATTATGCCAGTGACAGAACTGAGGTGGTTCATTTGAGAAAAAAAATTGAAATAACATTTAGGAAAGGCTGGGAGGCTGGTGATTACCATTATGAAGACGGCAGCCTGCTCCATTATTAGATACCATAAATAAGGGGATCGTATATAACTGAATGATGACTTTATGAGTCATTGTAAACCTGTCTCCTGACAGCAGCTTGAGATAGGAATTGCATTCTTCCTCTAAATCCTTTTAATTTAGTAAAGCCCTTTATTGAAACATTTACAAGCAAATGCAAACTTTCAAAGATTCTTACATCCCATAAAAGCAGTAATTTTGGCATATAGCTCATCAACATGAAATGCGTAAAAACATGGGAAGGTAGTACTTTTTGAATGCTCTATGCCATTTGACAAATCCATATGTTTCTCCTTTTTTCTCCCCATCTATACTTAAGTAAACGAGTTTTTGTTGATGTTGATTTACTTCAATATGTCCAATTGTACCATTATCATCAATTTATTTATTAAAATAGTGCCATTTAATTGCCTTTTGCTTTAAACTGTATTTTATAGGAAAGATTTCTAATGTTATTTCTGTCCTTTGGAATATAATCTAGCAGAGGGAATTTTAGGATCTGCTTGATAATATAGGTTTGCTAACAGTTTTTTCCATGTTTGTGGTTCAGTATTGTTTAATTATTCAGTTTCGGGCCCCATCACATGTTTGATGATTTGGGAGTCATAAAATGAGTCTTAAGTAAAAATCTTTTAATTAAAACAAACTAAGGATCAGCTTTTATGGGAAACCAGTCAGACAGTACGTGTGGTGAAATCCAGAAGGAGGCTCATGTGGAGGGGTAGAGAGAGAACCCCCGCAGTCCAAGGACCATAGGGTATCTGCCCCCATTACACCAGGCCCAGCAGGGCTCTCCTGCTGTCTCTGTCCTCACACTGACCACATTATTGGTTGTTTTTACCGAGCATCTTTTCAGAGATTTCTGAGAACATGGTAATTTTCCTGGACCACACACCTGAGAAATCAGGTACTATGTTGCCTTTTTGACAGCAACAACAAACTGCTTATTTTTCCTTTTTTTTAACAGTGAAATATGGCATACTTTATTATTTGACGAAAGACAGAAAACATGGTTTTGTTCTCCCACAAGCCACAAAATACCATCTTCCTCTTATGGGGAATGAGACTTTTGTATAAAGAGGTACAATTTCCTGCCCCACTGGGAGAAAATCATTCTCTTATCTGAGTCTCAACTGAAACTTGTGTTAGTTGCTGTTATAAATTAAACTACCATTCAACCCAGCAATCCCATTACTGGATATATACCCAAAGGAATGTAATTGTTCTACTACAAAAACACATGCATGCATATATTCATTGCAGCACTATTCACCATAGGAAAGACATGAAATCAACCTAAATGCCTATCAACAGTAAACCGGATAAAGAAAATGTGGTACACATATGCCATGGAATACTACGCAGTCATAACAAGAACAAGTTCATGTCGTTTTCAGGAACATGGATGGAGCTGGAGGCTATTATCCTTAGCAAACTAATGCAGGAAGAGAAAACCAAATACTGCATGTTCTCACTTACAAATGGGAGCTAAATGACAAGAACACGTGAACACCCAGAGGGAAACAACAGACACTGGGGTCTACTTGAGGGTGAAGGGTGGGAGGAGGGAGGGAATCAGAATAAATAACTATTGGGTACTAGACTTAGTACCTGGATAATGAAGTAATCTGTATACCAAACCCCCTTGGCACAAGTTTACCTATATAACAAACCTGCCCATGTACCCATGAACCTAAAAGTTTAAATAAATAAATGAATTTGGTCTCCCGTGTTAAATATGGTATGTCACCATCCTCATTTCCTTTATCCCGCTATTTTATATTCCTCCCATCTGCTCTGTCCTAATATTTATCTTCTTTAGGTCTTATTGTGCATCTCTTAAAGCTTCCAGATATGTTTTGCTCTGCCAGGTCCCTTCACTCTTTTTCCTCCAGTTTTCCTACTTCCTTTAATGTATCAGTAACACGATGAGCATTTAAAAGCAGTCTAGAAGAAACTTTTGTGTTCCTGCCTTTATCTATATCTGCTCTTTATCTCTCACTTTTATCTTTACTTCTATCACTGTGTGGACTTTTCCAGTGAAAACAGAACTATAGCATGCCCCTATCTCCATGTTGATTAGCTAGTTTATAAATCAGGAGAGAGAATGTTCTTTAGATATTCTGGAATTGATTATAATTTCTTCCTATTATCCAGCTCTCCAACCTCCCTTCCCAGCTTTATCTACCACTTTGTGTCACTTAAGCCATGTTTTATCTACATCTTCTCTGTAGCTAACCTTTAGTCCCCTGAAACAGACAAAACCGAATAGGACTGACATTTTGCAAGTCCCATGAGATTTTGCCTCATCCTTCACAGCAACCTACAACGTCAATCTGAGGCTGCAGTAAATTCTCCTCTTTCAGCCTTTTCCTTCTTTCGGAATTTGGGGGTGTTTTCACAGAGTAATTTACCAAGAAAACATTCCAAATCCTCAAGGATCACGTGTCTCTTCCATTGAGTCGCTTCCTGAAGACCAAGTATAACAGGACATTTTTGAACTTACTTCTTTCTCCCCAACCCCTTCATTCTCCTTCTCCTCCTTCTTAAAATCTGATTTCAGTTTGGCCTTCAAGTGAAATTGAGATTTAGCTCCTTCCATTTGGCAAATTCTTCAACAAAAAAAACAGAAGTGTCATTTTTACAGGGTGACAAAGCCTTAAGAAGGGAAGATGGCTTTTTCAGCCTTGCTGAGCTTTATTATGGGTGAGTCCTCATGTGGCACCATTTACAAGAGGAAGTATTGTCATGCTAACAAAATGGTTTCGGGTAGTATGAAATCAGTGATGAGAAGAATGACTGTAGAGAATGGGCTCTACAATTACCATCACTCTCAGCAAAAGAGAAGGCAAGGAATGTATATTTCATCTCATGGAGATCTGATGATTGTCCTCCATTCCATATGTAATACTTTCTAAATTATAGTGATCTTTTTCATGTCCCCTTCCAGTATGTACAAAGTGCTGTGTAGGTAATGCAGCCTGAGGGAGCCTATGAGCTGGTACAGGGATTTTTGTTATTAACAATAATAGGCCAGGTGCAGGGGCTCCTGCCTGTAATTCCAGCACTCTGGGAGGCTGAGGTGGGTGAATTACTTGAGGTCAGGAGTTCAAGATCAGCCTAGCTAACATGGTGAAACCCTGTGTCTGCTAAAAATACAAAAATTAGCCGAGCGTGGTGGCTCATGCCTGTAATCCCAGCTACTCAGGAGGCTGAGGCAGGAGAATTGCTTGAACCCAGGAGGTGGAGGTTGCAGTGAGCCGAGATTGTGCCATTGCACTCCAGCATGGATAAAGAAGCAAGACTCCATCTCAAAATAATAATCATAATAATGAATAATAGCTTATTCATCTAAGATCAAGTGACTAGTAAGTGATAGAGCCAGGACTGGGTCATAGGGTAGGTACATGTGTACCACTTTAAAATAGTGCCAAACTACTTTCCAAAGTATTGAATTATTTACATTCCCAACAGCAGTGTCTGGGAATTACAATAAATCCTTATCATGCAATGACTGGCATATTCATTCTTTTTAATTTTTGACATTCTAATCTGTGTGTGGTGCCATCTCATTGTAGTTTTAATTTGCATTTCCCTAGTGACTAATGATATTGAGCATCTTTTCATGAGCTTATTTTGAGCATCTTTTCATGAGCTTATTTGCATATGTATATCTTCTTTGCTAAAGTGTCTATGCAAATCTTTTGCTCATTTATTAATTAGGTTGTTTGTTTTCTTATATTGAGTTATAATTTTTTTACATATTCTGCAAACATTTTTATAACCAGATATGTAATTCACAAGAGTGTTTTCCCAGTCTGTTTTTTACCTTTTCATTCCCTTACCAGTAAGGAAAGATGTTGAATCTGTTAAAGGAAGTTGATCAAGTTTTTTCTTTGGATTGTGCTTTTGGTCTTGTAGCTAAGAACACCCAAACAAGATAACAAGGATTTTCTCCTATTTTTTTCTAGGCATGTTATGGTTTTAAGTTTTACCTTTATGTCTATGATTCATTTTACATTAATTTTTATATGGTGCAAGTTATGGATCAAAGTTCAGTTTCTTAGATATGAATAGCCAAGCATCCTAAGCATCTTTTATTCAAAAGATAATCTTTTCTCTACTGAATTACCTTTTCATCTTTGTTAAAAATCATTTGACTATGTGTAAGTCTATTTCTGGTGTTTCTATTCTGTTCCATTGATCTTATCCTTACACCAGCAACACACTGTCATCATGACTTTAATTTTATAATAAATCTTTAAGTCAGGTCAATTAAGTCCCCCAATGTTTTTCTTTTTAGATATTTTTTTGGCTACTGTCGGTTCTATGTATTTTCAGAGGACTTTTAACATCAACTTGTCAATTTCTGATACCAAAAAAAAGTTCTTTAGAATTTTGACTGGGATTCTGATGAACGTAAAGATCAACTTGGAGAAAGCTAACAACTTAATATTGAGACTTACCTCTCAGCTTATTTTGGTTCTTTAAAACTTCTTTCAATAATTTAGTTTTTTATGTACAGGTCTTTCGTATATTTTGTCAGAGTTACATTCATTCATTCATTCATTCACTTATTCATTCTGAGATGGAGCTTTGCTCTTGTTGCCCAGCCTGGAGTACAATGGTGCAATCTTGGCTCATTTCAACCTCTACCTCCCAGACTCAAGCGATTCTTCTGCCTCAGCCTCCTGAGTAGCTGAGATTACAGGCACCCACCACCACATCCAGCTAATTTTATATTTTTAATAGAGATGAGGTTTCACTTTGTTGCTCAGGCTAGTGTCGAACTCCTGACCTCAGGTGATCCACCTATTTAGGCCTCCCAAGGTTCTGGGATCACAGGCATGAGCCACTGTGCCTGGCCAAAATAGTACATATTTTTATGCTATTACTAATGACATCATTTTATTAATTTATATTTCAAATTTTTTATTTCTATTACAGAGCTTTCTCTACTATGCTGGCATCTGTTGGAGGTCTCTTCTCACCAGAATTGCCTTTAATGTCCACATTTCTACTAAGCATCTCTTCAAGGAAATCTATGCTTTTTCTATTATGCACCTTAAAATTCTTGTAGCCTCTATTTTCCAATTCCAAAGCCACTTCTACATTTTTAGGTGTTTGTTAGAGCAGTACACCACTTTTTGGCATCAAAATCTGTATGAGTCAGTGTTTGACAGAGAAACACAAGCAATAGGAGATAGATAAATAGGTACGTAGGTAGGCAGATTAGTAAATAAATGATAGATAGATATCTAATGTCTGGAAAGCTAATTTTTCTATATATTTTCTCTATTATTTTAGTTGTTTCAGATGGAAAGGCAAATTGGATCCCTGTTGCTCTATCTTGACTGGACTGAAAATCTGCTTAAACTTTTAAATGTCAGTCTCTTCATTTGTAAAATGAAAATAATGATAAAATATATTTCATGAGATTATTGGGATACTAGTTTTGTTAATACGTATAAAAACTTAGTGCCTCGTATATAATAAATAATGAATGTATTTAATTTGAATTTTGAACAATATGTATTTGATATATTGTGATTTCCAAGTATCTATACTCTTTTATGTTTGTTAATGATATATATGGAGGCAATTTGACTTAACATCAAAAAAAAAAAAAGAACATACATATGACGTAGTCAATATCAGCAAATGAGAGCACATTTTTCTCTAATTGGGTATATGGATATTGGTTTTCACTCTACTTGGAGTCTCCATTTGTTCTAGTGACCATCATTATATTCACTGATAATACTGTTAAAATCAGTGGACAAGCCAGTCGGTTACCATCTGTATTCCAATTCTGAGACACATCTTCCTCTTCCCCAGCCAGCACTCAGTTCAGTGATATCCAGTCTATTGCAGGTTTTTATGCATTTTCTAAATTACACGAAAGCAAGTCTGCATTCTCTTTTTGTCTCAGCCTTCCATACCATTATTTTTGGCATGTTTACAGTATCATCCATTTGATAATGTTAGAAAATAAAAGCATGAATTTGTTAAAAACATGCGCCTTCTAAACTGCATACTCATCATGTTATTTTTCACTTTCTTATCATTGTCCCATCTTTAGAGAAAAAAAAATCTGTTCTGTGAAGTATTTGGTTTGTTATGCAGTCACTCTGCTGTAATATAAACAAATGCCTAATCCTGCAATGAGAATTGGTTGGTATGTGATTATTGAGGGAAATAATACTATTCCACAGAATTTCTGTTAATGTATATATGGATTTTTCTTAGCTAAGGAAGACAGATTACTGGAGTAAAATTATAATCTCCAGCAAAAATAAAACAGAAAAGTCTACAGCTCAGTGTCTTCTCTAAAGAGTTGTACAGCCCAGCCTTGCACACCTCGTAGCTTACAGCAGGTCTTACTTCCCTGCCACCACCTTCACAGCAAACCCGTTGACTGAGCACTCTGTTTCTATTTATTTTTCTATTTATTTTTCTGAGCACTCATCAGTGCAGCTCTGTTTAACATGTTACCTGCATTTCACTCTATTTTTTTTTGAGACCGAGTCTTGCTCTGTCACCCAGGCTGGAGAGCAATGGCATGATCTAGGCTCACTGCAACTTCTACTTCCTAGGTTCAAGTGATTCTCGTGCTTCAGCCTCCCAAGTAGCTGGGATTACAGACACCCATCACCATGCCTGGCTAATTTTTGTACTTTTTGTAGAGACAGAGTTTCACCATGTTGGCCAAGCTGATGTCCAACTCCTGATCTCAGGTTGACCTCAGCTGACCTCCAACTCCACCCACCTCAGCCTCCCAAAGTTCTGAGATTACAGGCATGGCCACTGTGCCCACCCATTAATATTTTTTTTTATAACATCCATTGTGGTAGCCTCCTGCCACACTGAATAGTTGGCCTGGGTAGCGGAAGTTATCTCTCAATTATTGGGAGGTACCAATTATTGTTTATGTTTAGATTTTACAAAGTTTTACAGGTTTTAAGTGATATATCCTTTCTGCAGTTTTTCTCCTAAGTTCTGTTTACACAGTGTGTGATTTTGCAGAATATGAGTTTTTTGAAATTACATATATTGCAATATAATAGAAACACTTTTTCTTTGATAATCTTTGCTTAAAAATTCATTTATTTTATACAAATGTACAAAAATAAAACAATGTAGAACTTATTGGCTGTTTTCGTGGACTGAGGTAAAGATGTAAAGAAGTTCAAGCCAAAAAACTAAGAACAGTTAACAGAAACAGGCAAATCTCATGTATCTTGCCCTGATAATTTATTCATTAGAGTCCCATCTGTTGAGGGAGGTGCATTAGCATGTGAGGAAACACACAAGGGGGAATTAGGGAATATAAAGGACTCTCAAACTTCTGATATAAGGTAAAACAGGCTAATGTTACATGTCTTTAAAAATGTAATTAGAACTTTCTGTTTGTCTTTTCTAAGACACGTATTTAAAATTCCCCTCTCAATTGATAATCTGTTATTTTGATCTTCATCCCAAAGTGACTTTTAAAAAAGTTTTTGTGTGGGAGGGGCATGGTGGCTCATGCCTGTAATCCTATCACTTTGGGAGCCCAAGGCACGCAGATCACCTGAGGTCAGGAGTTCAAGACCAGTCTAGCCAACATGGAGAAACTCTGTCTTACTAAAAATACAAAAACTTGCCAGGTGTGGTGGTGGCAGCTGTAATCCCAGCTATTCGGGAAGCTGAGGCAGGAGAATTGCTTGAACCCGGGGTGGAGGTTGCAGTGAGCTGAGATCGTTCCGCTGCACTCCAGCCGGAGCAACAGAGCAAGACTCAGTCTCGAAAAACAAGTTGTGGGTGAAAAGTAGAAAAAAAGTCATAATTTCATGTAGAGATTTTTCCCTCCTGTAATTCCTTTTACGATCAAATAACAGGTATTATAGGGTATAAGCCAGTATTCTTTTCCATATCATTTCCAGAGGTGTTAAATTTTCCATCTCTTCTGCATTTGAAAGTAATAGGTTTGGAAAGAGAAAAGCCATTCATTTTCAAGTACATTTAAGTACATTGCAGACTTTATTTTGTAGGAAGCCTCCTTGCCTCCTCCCCATATCACCTCTCTGCACCTCGTCACACCCGTGAGAGTCTTTCTAGCAGTGCACTCAGGCTATACATTGTTTAGATGTATCAATATGAATTTCTCGGATATTTTCTTATTCTGAAACATAAATACTAGACTGCCATTGTGTTAATTAGGAAATGCTGGATAGTTAAAATCCTAAATTAATCTGAGCCTAAAATATGTAGTATTGCTTCAGATATCTATGTAGAAAGCATAATTTACTAAACTGAATATCTCCTGTAATCCCAGCACTTTTGGAGGCCAAGGTGGGTGAATCACTTAAGGTCAGGAATTTGAGACCAGCTTGGCCAACATGGCAAAATTCATCTCTACCAAAAATACAAAATATTAGCTGGGCGTGATGGTGTGAGCTTGTAGTCTCAGCTACTTGGGAGGCTGATCACTTAATTTAAAACTGCAAAGATCTAATATCCAGAATCTATAAGGAACTTAAACAGAATTAGAAGCAACAAACAAACCCATAACAAAGTGGGCAAAGGACATGAACAGACACTTTTCAAAAGAAGGTATACACGTGACCAATAAGCATGTGGAAAATTACTCAATATCACTGATCATCAGAGAAATGCAAATCAAATCCACAATGAGATACCACTGCACAGCAGTCAGAATGGCTATTACTAAAAGGTCAAAAAATAACAGATGCTGACCAAGGTAAGGCAATGCTCATACACGGCTGGTGAGAATGTAAATTAGTGCAGCCATTGCAGAAAGCAGCATGATGATTCCTCAAAGAACTTAAAATAGAATTATCATTCAACCCAGAAATCCCATTGCTGTATATATGCACAAAGGAATATAAATTGTTCTACCATGAAGACACATGTACTCATATGTTCATCATAGATAGCACTGTTTGCAATAGCAAAGACTTGGAATCAACCTAAATGCCCATCAACAGTAGATTGAATAAAGAAAATGTGGTGCATATACACCATGGAATACTGTGCCATAAAAAAGAATGAGATCATGTCCTTTGCAGGAACATGGATGGAGCTGGTGTCCATTATCCTAAGTGGACTAACAGAGGAACAGAAAAGAAAATACTGCATGTTCTCACTTATAAGTGGGAACTAAGCAATGAGAATATGTGGACACCAAGAGGGGAACAAGAGACGCTGAGGCCTACTTGAGGGTGGAGGGTAGAAAGAGAGACAGGATCAGAAAGAATACCTATCATGTACTATGCTTATTACCTGGGTGATGAAATAACCTGTACACCAAAGCCCCATGACATGCAGCTTACCTATATAACCAGCACATGTACCCCTGAACCTAAAGTACAAGTTTAAAAAAATACATAAAAATTTAAGAATAGATTAGGTGCAATGGCTCACACCTGTAATCCCAGTACTTTGGGAGGCTGAGGTGGGCAGATCACAAGGTTAGGAGTTCCAGACCAGCCTGGCCAATATGGTGAAAATTCATCTCTACTAAAAATACAAAAATCATGCTGGGCATGGTGGGCACACCTATAGTCCCACCTACTCGGGAGGTTGAGGAAGGAGAATTGCATGAAGCCGGGAGGCAGAAGTTGCAGTAAACCGAGATTGCACCACTGCTCTCCTGCCTGGGTGACAGTTAGACTCCATTCCCCCTCCCTCCCGCAAAAAAAAAAAAAAAAAATTTAAATAATAAAATAAAACTGCAAACTCTCCCTGCTTTCTGGCAGTACCTCATTATTCATTTCTACTTTAGTTTTCTCTTTGACATTTATCATTTATCTATTTTATTCATTGTCAGTCTCCCTTCACTAGAGGTTCATAAGAGCAAGGATTTTCACATTTTGTCTGCTGCTATGTCCCTAACACTTAGAAATAAAAGGCTTTGCATTATACAGACATTCAGTGAAATAAGCTGAATTTAGCTAAAAGTGAGATCATGTCCTTTGATGAAACATGGATGGAGCTGGAGGCCATTATCCTTAGCAAATGAACACAGGAGAAGAAAACCAAATACCACATGTTCTCACTTATAAGTGGGAGCTAAGCAATGAAAACACATGGACACAAAGAGTAGAACAACAGATACTGGAACCTACTGAGTGGGGAGGGTGAGAGGAGGGAGAAGATCAGAAAAGCTACCTGTCAGGTACCATGCCTCATACCTGGGTACACAAGGTTTCCTGTATACCTGTATAACAAACCTGCACATGTACCACTGAACCTAAAATAAAAGTTTTTTTTTTGTTTTTTTTTTTAAATGGAGTCTCGCTGTGTCACCCAGGCTGGAGTGTAGTGGCACGATTTCAGCTCACTGCAACCTCCACCTCTTGGATTCAAGCAATTCTCCCTGTCTCAGCCTCTTGAGTAGCTGGGACTACAGGCGAACACCACAATGCCCAGCTAATTTTTGTGTTTTTTAGTGGAGATGGGGTTTCACCATGTTGGCCAGGCTGATCTTGAACTCCTGACCTCAGATGATCCACCTGCCTTGGCCTCCCAAAGGGCTGGGATTACAGGCATGAGCCACCATGCCTGGTCTAAAAAAGTTTTTTAAAAAGAGAAAACACTTTCCTCACCCTTTGTAGTTCATTGTCTATCTAACACACTCTGCTGCTCTCATTTACCTTAAACTTCTTACAAAACCATTCAAAAAAATGAAAGGAAATAAGTGCAGCCGGCCCCGTCTTATTCATGGCTTTGATTTCTGTGGTTTTATTTATCCATGGTCTGAAAATATTAAATGGAAAATTAAAAAAATAATTCAAAGTGTTAAATTGCATGCGATTCCAAGTAGCGTGATGAAATCTTACACTATCCCACTCTGTTGCATGCAGGACATGAACTCTTCCCCTTTGCCCAGCAGGCCCACGCTGTCTATGCCCCCCACCTGTTAGTCACTCAGTAGCCCTCTCAGTTATCAGATCAACCGTGGCAGTATGGGGGTGCTTGTGTTGAAGTCACCCTTATTTTACTTTATAATGGCCCCAAAGCACAAGAGTAGCAACGCTGGCAATTTGGATCTGCCAAAGAGAAGCCCTAAAGTGTTTCCTTTGAGTGAAAATAAAGAAAGAAAAAAAAATGAATGCTGAAGTTGCTAAGATCTTCTATCTGTGGGACTGTGAAGAAGAAAAAAGAAATGTGTACCTGGTGTATAAAGGGTTCCGTAATATCCACGGTTTCAGGCATCCACTGAGCATCATGGAATGTATTCCCTGAGGATAAGGAGGGATTATTGGATGCATCTTCTAATCCATATATCACTGATGCTACTTACATTATTTTTCCTCAGCCTTGTTGAGGAAAATAAAGACATGGAAGCCAAGAAAGAAATGAGCAAGCACTGAAAACCTACTATGTGCAAAGTACTTGATATTCCTCTTGTTATTTCTTCCCAGCTACAGTCCCGTGAGGCAGTTCTTATCCGCATTTTACAAGATGCAAAAATTGCATTTAAAAAGCTTAAGAAACTTGCTTGCAGTCACACAGTCTTAGAGATTTTCACTTTTATAAGATGAAAGAGCTTATTCAAATCCAAGTCTGTTTGAACTTGACAAGGAAAGCCTTCTCTAAACAGAGTATGTGAAGCCCTCCCTGCTCGAAAGTCTTCTTCATACACTCACATTTCATTTTCTGAGATATAGATAGGAGCCACCCACATCACCTCTATTTTTATGGATAATTTACACTTAAGTAGCAATTATTTTAATCAGATCGACATCCTAGAGAGTGAGAGTTCATTGAGGAAAGAAGGAAGGTACATTTTTGGATCATAATGAGGAGAGATCTTGATATTTTAAAAATTTGTTTTGTCTTCCCAAGGTACAAAATTCTAAAGGTACAAAAATATAAACAGTTAACTCTTCCTCCTCTCCCTTCCCTGTCCTAGCCACCCACTCCTCTTCCGAGACAAGAGTAGATTCTGATGCCAACTTCCCAAGCAGGTAATGCCTTAAAAATATATAGCAACAACAAATATACGCATTACTCTGCACCTTACCCTTTTCATTTAATAAATATACCCCAGCAATGGTGATAGCAGAGTTTCGACCAGCAATGGTCGATAAAGATGGTCCTGATCACTTAGGTCCCTAAAGAGAGGCAGTTGAAGAGAGAAGGCCCTGGGGAAATGTTTTCTTATTTTGCACTTAAGGGTGCTTGACAGGTCTCAGAAAATGATCTTGGTGCTGTGCAGTTGCATAGCTGCAATGGTACCCAAAATGCCAAAACTTGGGATGCAAAGGGGTGGGGTAGTGACAAAAATCAGAGAAGAAGGAACTGTACAACTGTCTAATCTGCACACTCACGTGTTTTATATACCTCTCTTCAATGCCTGGTGTCCTTAGACAGTAAGCTCCCTGAAGACAGGCTATTCCTTCATCATGTCCTCAGCACCTAGCACACTGCTTGGTATGCATTAGGTTCATGAATATAGGAGGGTCCCTGCTGTTGCTATTGGCCTTCCCACCTCCATTTCAACCCCATCAGCACCTTCTTCATGCTTCTTCCTTTGTAATGTTTCAGAAAGTCTTTTTTCTTCTTCATCTTTTTTTTTTTTTTTTTGAAATGGAATCTTGTTCTATGGCCCAGGCTGGAGTGCAGTGGCATAATCTCGGCTCACTGCAACCTCCACCTCCCAGTTCAAGCAATTCTCCTGCCTCAACCTCCCTAGTAGCTGGGACTACAGGCATGCATGACCACACCCAGGTAATTTTTGTATTTTTAGTAGAGACAAGGTTTTACCATGTTGGCCAAGCTGATCTTGAACTCTTGACCTCAAGTGATCTGCCTCCCTTGGCCTTCCAAAGTGCTGGGATTACAGGCATGAGCCACCGTGCCTCGTCTTCAACTTCATCTTAAAACTTCCCCCATGATTTCTGTGGCTGGGGACATGGTATCCCTCTTTCTCTCCCTGTTGCTTCTAAGGATGTGCAAAAAGCTCTTTTCACTTCAGGAGTTTTACTGCCAATCACTAAAAGGAAGCAGTTGAAATATCAATCATGGAGAAATTGCAATGATTACAAAAGAATGCAATGGGGGACAGTACCGATCTGAATTTGCTAGTTTGCCATATTCAGGCTGTCCCTGAAGCCTCTGGACCACCTTGAACTATGTGCACATCCAATTGGAAGAAAGAAAGGAAGTTATGTGTTCTCTCTTCAAGGAAAAAAACCAGATGCCAGCCTCAAACTCTTGTTCCTGTGTCACTTCTTTCCTCAGTCCATTTCACTCCTCACTCTCCATTCAATTAAAGGACTTGTTGATGTGGTTATTTACAAGTATTCCTGTAATTTATTCTCCTTCTATTTGAAGCCACCAAGGCTGTTTAATATTAAATAAGCAAATGCTTCAAGTATTATGGTCACTTCTTCAGTGACTTTGCAACTAAAGCCTTCCAACAGCAGAGGGGAGAAATTTGTATCTTTTATATATGTAGATGAGTAATTTGGCTGTTCTGATGAATATAAAACAAATATCCTTCTTAGAAATATTTAAACACAGATGCTGGATTTTGTCTGATCTTTTTCTCTCCAAACAGCTGTTTACCCACACTTGTACATTCATATAGAGACACAATGTTTGTTTATAATTCCAGATATCCCATGTAATTATTGCCTATGATAATCAGATAATCTTGATGAAACTATTCCTGTGCAATTTTCACATCTCAATTTACAGTCATGAGTATTGTACAATAATCTCCATAATGCCCTCTTGATTATTATATTTGCTTGATATGAGTTTGAATTTAGTGACATTTAGGTTAACATATTTTGTATGTTCTCATTTCATTAGTAGGCCTTTGAAAATTTACTTTTTTGTGAGAATCTGATTTCTGAGAAGACCAAATATCCTCGTTAATCCTTTCTAAGAATAATCTGAAAGGTAATGGGTACAATGTGAATTTGTCATTGGCAAGTGTTACAGAAGAGATACATAGATAACAAAATATTTTAGGTAATCATAAGATAGCTCTTCTGCAGCCAGGGCAATTGGATGATGTGTCTTTGGGCTGATATATTAGCTCTGTACTAAATCATTGAATTCAGAGAAGGCAATCCTAAATTTGAATTCCATTTCCTCAACTTACTGGCTCTATGTTTGTTCTTTCTTGGTCAAGCCCCCTAACTTCTCTAAACTTCAGTACCCTCATCTTAAATATAAGGTCATAATAGTGTCTCTTTCATAAGATTGGTTGAAGAATTATATGGAATAATTTATTTTGCGTGATTAGGAGCACGGTCTCAGGAACCAGGCTGTGTGGGTTTAAGCTGCTCAGCCTTGGTCAAGAGACTAAGTATATCTAAGTCATTGTTTTATCATCTATAAAATGGGAATAACCATAATACTTTATTCAAAGGTTGTAGTGAGGCTTAAAATAAATTAATCAGGAAAATGCTTAGGTCTCTGGCACATAGTAAGTGCTTAGTGAAAATTAGGTATTTTTACCTGGCATGTGCAAACACTGTATATATCCTGATATATTTTCTCATCTATAATTCTGTTTCTGTGCACTAGTTCATATGTTTATTTAATGGAGGTATTTTCTACAGATTTAGTCAGATTTTAGAACACAAAGCAAGTGGATATTTAGTAGCCATAGAGGAATCTGATTTTGATGTCTCCTATCCAAAGTTTGTTCGTTTTAACTATTATATATACATAAAAGTCTTATTCTTGCTCTTTGTACTTTTTTTTTAAAGGCAAGACCTGCCTTCATCTTTGGTTTTCTTTTAGTGCTTAGAAGATTGCCTTGCTAGTAATAAGTATTTGTGCTTAATAAATATGTCTTGACTGTGAAATTGATTACCAGTTTTGAAAGGAACTCTGGCAGCCAATGAACAGGCTCAAATCATTGTGGCCAGGGATTCAAGGCAATCTCAAATTGAATTCTATAATAAAGAGAAATTTGGAGAGAGAAAGGGAGTTGAGTATAAACTCAACTTTTGAAATCCAAAGGTGTCAGGCTATAATGGGAAAAGTGTGGGATTCAGCTTTAGCCCCAGAGTCACAAAGTCACAGGTATGATCTTAAGTAAGTAACTTAATCAGATATCTGTTTCTTCATCTGTAATATAAAAAACATAATACCCTTCTTCTATTTCATAAAGATGCTTAAATTTTTTTTTTTTTGATATGGACTCTTGCTCTGTCACCAGGCAGGAGTGCAGTGACACGATCTTGGCTCACTGCAACCTCCACCTCCCAGGTTCAAGCAATTCTCCTGCCTCAGTCTCCCAAGTAGCTGACACTACAGGTGCGTGCCACCATGCCCGGCTAATTGTTGTATTTTTAGTAGAAACAGGGTTTCACCATGTTGGCCAGGATGGTCTCAATCTCTTGACCTCATGATCTGCCTGCCGCGGCCTCCCAAAGTGCTGGGATTACAGGCCTGAGCCACCACGCCTGGCCGAGATGCTTAAAATTTTTAACAGAGGTAGTATATGAGAAAGTGCTTTGTAAACTATAAAATTAATGTATAAATCTTAGGGTCACTGATATTCTGTCATGCAAATCAAGGATTCGGTAGAACACAATGTATATTTTTTTGCCAACCATATATCTATCAGTAGCTCTCTCTCTATATATATTTTTAAAGCTGGGCTGGTCTTAATCTTGTCTATTGAATTCATTTTGACAAGAGCAGTGCAGGGTCCATCGGTCCTTTAGAATGAAGAACTTATTTAATACTTAATTCCAAAATTTTACCCTTAGAATAAGAGGGATGTCTTTCATGAATGGATTGAAGGCTGCAGGAAAGAGAGTGGAGAGAAAGAAATAACACATTGCTTCATGATTTTGTGCCTCTGTCCTCAGAATAAAAGTGGGCGTGCCCTTCTTCCTTATCTCTCTCTCTTTGTATTCCTTTTGGTACATATGTCCAACCACTACCATATACAGCCTCATTGAAAGTATCAGAAAAGGGAGAAGTGGTGAGCATTCCTACCTCCAGCCTTGACAACAACTATAAAGTGTGTTCCTCTGAGCTCTGTTCATAAGGGAATTTGAAGCTCTATGATTTTTTTAATCAAAATATGCCTGTAGCTCCAAAGAAGAATCTGACTATAGGGTCTCAGCTCACTCCTAGATTAGTCTCTGGTGCAGAATGTATCAGGATGGAAGGAATCTGAGAAGTCACCAAGTTGAAACCCTTATTTTCAGTCCACAGAGTCATCCTGCTGCATTTCTTTTTTATGCCTGAGAACAAAATGTTTCTGGAATTCATTTATTGTCAGTGAGCACTCCCTGGGCTCTGAAGCCCATAGATGTTCCTCCATAACTCATCAGAGGCTTGGGTCATTTCCGAGACAATAAGTTACAGCTAGGTCACTGAACATACTTGGGGTGGGCAGTGGAGTAGGGGATTCTGTGATGAGAAGGTGATCGTGTGTTCTGTTATTTATAGGAAAATGAATCATTCTCAGAGTGATGAGTGTGTGTCACTAAACTGTTTTCCTGATCATAACCTTGTACCAAGCTGTTTGCCCTCTTTGCCTCAATCCCTCAGGCCCATTAGTCAGGGAACATGAGCCAGCTGGCTGAGGTGTGCAGTCCAGTGCAGAGGTTCGAGAACAGTGTGAACTGTGAGACTGGGAGCCAGGCTGACGAGGTCAGAGTGAGAAGCCTCCTCAGCATATGGGAGCTGTTAGTTAGTGCCCTGAAGCTCTCTAGTTATTTGGGGAAGGGATGGGAGAAAGCATTTAGATCCCTGCAGGGCTCATTACCTTTAATTAGCTTTCTTGGTCTAGTGGCTAGTGCAGAGGGTGAAATCTCCAAAAACTGCAAAATGATGTGTGCATGAGGGTGGGGGAAGATTCTCTAAGAAGGGAAGAAGACTCAATCGAGCTTCCACAAAGAACAGGCTGTTCATGCCTGAATGCATATGGGGAATGCACAAATTTCATCAACAATAAGGCTGTTTTTTTTTTTTTTTTTTTTTAAGTTTTTCTATTTTGAAATTTCTGTTTATTTAGCAGAAATTTTGATACATGGGTATATTGTGTAGTGGTCAACTTTGGTCTTTTAGTGTAACTATTGCCCAAATAGCGTACCTTGTACCTATTAGGTAACTTCTCAATCCTCACCCCCCTCCCACCTTCCCAACTTTCTGAGTCTCCAGTGTCTATTATTCCACACTCTATGTTCATGTATACTCATTATTTAGTTCCTACTTATAAGTGAGAACATGCAGTATTTGACTTTCTGTTTCTGAGTTATTTTACTAAAGATAATGGCCTTCAAGTCCATCCATGTTGCTGCAAAAGACATGAATTGATTCTTTAGTATGGCTGAGTAGTAGTCCATGGTGAATACACACCACATTTTCTTTATTCAATCATCCATCGAAGGACACTGAGGGAAGGACACCCTGTTAAATAAATGGTGCTAGGAAAATTGGCTAGCCATATGCAGAACAATGAAACTGGATCCCCTATCTCTCACCATATGCAACTCAGGATGAATTAAAAATTTAAATATAATACCTGACATTATAAAAATCCTGGAAGAAAACTAGAAAAAAAAACCTCTCCTGGGCATTGCCTAGCCAAGAAATTCATGACTTAGACCCCAAAAGCAAGCAAACAACAAAAACAAAGATAGACAAATGGAACTTTATTAAACTAAGAAACATTGGCACAGCAAAAGATTTAACCAACAGAGTTAACAGTCAACTTACAGAATGGAAGAAAATATTTGCAAAGTACGCATCCAATGAAGGCTGATTTCTAGAACCTATGAGGCTGTTTTTTAGAACAGGATGAAGACATGAGCCAACACCCAGGATTCCAATGGAAAGTGATCAGAGCAGGTACAGTTAACTTCATACTTTACCTTTTTCCATTTGCACTTCACTAAGAGATGAGCTTTTATATTTAACTTCTCTCTCTTTCTCTCTGTTTTCTTCTTGTGCAAACTGGGTGATGACATTGACTCTCTTCACAGGAAAGCACTAAGTGAGGATTAACTAGGTAATGAGAGCAAATTGGAAGGGTGATGGAAATGTTCTATAGCCTTGCTGATGGAGTTCTCCCAGTGGGAGAATCTCTTCAATGCCCCTTTCATCTGGGTCTTACAGGCAGGGTGTACCATGGTTATCTTTACAGTCTCCTTAAGCCATCCCCTCCAAACCCTGACTCTAAGGAGCTTTAGGCTATTCCTTGAAAGGGTTCCTTAGTTCTCCCACCAACAATCAGAGGTGCAGGACTCAATATACCCTTGTATGGAGAAAAACTGAGACAGGAATTTGGGCTAAGTTGTCAGTGATTCACCCCCATTCCTGCCCTAAGGAAAGGATCTTTTCTTTCTTTTTCTTTTGTGTGTGGGTTGTTGTTGTTTGTTTCAGACATGGTCTCCTCTGTCATCTAGACTGGAGTGTAGTGGCATCATCATAGCTCACTGCAGCCTCTATCTCCCAGGCTCAGGCAATCCTCCCACCTCGGCCTCTGGAGTAGCTGAGACTACAGCTGCATGCCACCATGTCCAGCTAATTTTTGTATTTTTTGTAGAGACAGAGTCTCAGCATGTTCTCCAGGCTGGGCTCAAGCAATCTACCAATCTCAGCCTCCCAAAGTGGTGGGATTACAGGTGTCAGCCACCACGCCAGGCCAAAAGCACCTTCTCAAAAATCTTTCTTCCAAAATAAATGTTATACAAACTTTCTGGAGAACAATTTAGGAAAATAAATATTCAAAATTCTTAGAAAAGTACATGATTCTTGCCCAGTGAATTCCACTTTCAGCACATGACCATTTGTCTTTCGTTTCTTCTCTTCTTCACGCCAGAGTGTATTGCCTTCAACAAAGAAATTAACCACTTTTAGACTTGTAATTAACCTGCACCTTCCCCTCATCTGCCCACCTGATTTCTGAAAGTCCCCGGAGTCTGCTTGTTAATGAGACACCAGCCTTCAGTAGGGCATTTATTCTCTGGTTATGAACCTGTTTAAGGAAATCTATATATTTACACAGAACCATGGGAATATAGATGTGAACAGGCCTAGGTAATCACAGCCCACACTTTTTATCAGATGAGGAACTCGAGCCTCTGGAAAAGACAGACAGACTATTCAAGAGTTCATACTTATTCACAGCTACAGAATAAACCAGAATATGGGGCCTGTGACTCCCATATGGGCTTTTCTTGAGTTACGGAGACTTAATAGTGTGGAACACAAAATAGGAAGAAGTAGAGTGAAGCTTTGTAAAGTAGGAAAAGAAGTAATGTTTGTATTATGTATCGTGGTACTTCAAAATCCACCATTAGGAATATCTACAACTTCCTCTGTGGAATTTAGAGGCTGAGGCTATGTACTCAATTCAGTCAAGTTTTTTATCCTAGAGGTACAAGCTCTAAAATAAAGGAAAGAAATATTCTTTATCAGTCACTCAGCTTAATCTCAAAATATTGTGTGCTCCATTCTTGATTTTCATTAGGACATCATGGGCAGGTGCTTACTATATGCTAAGCTATTTAAATACAGATGCCCCTCAGCTTATAATGGGGATATGTCTGGATAAATCCATTGTAAGTTGATCCACACATAACCCTATTTAAAGTCAAATAGCATACTGAATGTGTATTGTATTTGCACCACTGTAAAATCAAAATATAATTAAGTTGAACTGTCATAAATTGGGGACCGTGCATACTCTGATGGTCAATGTTACGTATCAACTTGATTAAGCTGCTGGATCCCAGACATTTGTCCAGCCATTACTCAGGGTATGCCCATGGAAATGTTTCTGGATGAGATGAACATTTGAACTGGTAGATTGCGTTAAGCAGATTGGCCTGCCTTATGTCCGTGAACCTCATCCAATCAATTAAAGACCTGAATAGAACAAAAAGGCTGAGTAAGAGGGAACTACTCCTGTCTGACTGCTTTTAGCTGGGACATCAATCTTTTGGCCTTCATGCTTGAACGCAAGTATCAGCTCTTCTTGAGTCCTAAGACTACTGGTTTGCAGACTAGAATTTATACCATTGGCTCTCCTGGTTCTCAGGCCTTCAGACTTAAACTGAAACTACACCATCAGCAACCCTGGGTCTCTAAATAGCTGACTGCCGATCTTAGGACTTCCCAGTCCCCATAATCACATGAGCCAGTTCCTTGTCATAAATCTCTTTCTCTTTTGCTCTTTCCATGTATATATATGTATATATATATATATATATATATGAACAGATACATCCTATTGATTCTTTTTCTCTGGAGAAGCCTGACTAATATATAGTCATGTGTCACTTAACAATAGGATATGTTCCCAAAATGTATCATTAGGCAATTTCATCATTTGTGAATATCATAGAATATACTTACACAAACCTAGATGGTTTGCTGCACATCTAGCCTGCTGTACACCTAGGCTGCATGGGATAGATTATTGCTACCAGACTACAGACTTTTATAGCATAGTTACTGTACTGGATATTGAAGGCAATTTATAGCACAGTGACAAACATTTGTGTCTCTAAACATTGAAATGATACAGTAAAAATATGGTCTTATAACTTATAGGACCAGTTGTGTATGTGCTGTGTCATTAACCAAAATGTTGTTATGCAGCCCATTATATACATTTACACTTAATCCTCACAAAGACCCTCCAAAATAGGTACTATTGTTGTCATTATCACCCTAAATTTAAAATTGGGAAATTATACACAGACTGGTTAAGATGCTTGCCCAAAGCTACACACTGCATCTGGAAGGAGTCTGAATTCACCCAGAGACCACATGCTCCATCTGTTTGATTCACATTCTCCTAATTGTGTCCCAAAAGCCTGAGACATGTGTATTATTTGATCTAGTAATCTTATTCTAAGAATTTACCCTAAGTAATAATCACGGATGTATTAGAATATGTCACAAAACATTTATAACAGTAAAAATATCTAAGCGATTTGAATGCTAAACAATAATAGACGATTGGTTAGATGTTCTACAATATAGTTACTTGTTGAAATACCTTCATTACAAACCATGCCCTCAAGGACTATTTATTTACTTGGGTAATAATTCAGAATATATCGATGAGAGTAAAAAGCCTGTTACAAGCCTAAGGAGAGATAGTAACTAAATGTACTGTATGCTAGATGAAACCCTGAAATTACATTTTATTATGTTTCCTTAAGCTTATAACATGCCATTTTTACTTCTATTCTGAAGCAGGAAAGGGAGATTAGGTAAAAACAAAGAAAATCTTAATAAAAGACAGATTTAGGTTAATAATATATCAAAATTGGTTCCTTGATTATGATGAATGTACTATACTAAAGATAAGAGGGACTGGGTGTGGGACATATAGGAACCCTTTGTAATGTCTTTACAAGTTTTCTGTAAGACTAAAACTATTCTAAAATAAAGTGTTTGTTTTTGAAAACCTATAAAACATTATACCAAAGAAAGAAAATAACAAATGCTATTTTAAAATTATCACTCACATTTCCTTCTATAGTGTCTGAAGTTCTGATCATTAAAATACTTTTTAAATTTTAGGATAATTAGAAAATGTATTCCCCGAAGAGTAACCAAAACTTTTTCCATATTATTTTATTTGCATGGATCAGTTAGGCATACAAACTGGCTGTTGTTTTGGAAAACAGACATAAGGTGTCTTCAAAAAGCAGACCACAGGCCAGACAAAAACACCAGAATGGAAGGGAGAAGTGACCCTACACCAACACCTATAAATCTCTTCCCCCGCCCTAGCCAAAGGCTCCAGTGACATCCGAAAGGCAGAACAATATATTTTCATGTGTGCACAGAGGGTTGATGTGTGCAGGATGATTTCAGCTGAAGGGAGATGTTTCTTCATGGTTTGATCCAAGACAAGAAATGCAGTTTGGGTTTCTTTTCCAAAATAATTCTGTTATGCAGACAACTCAGATTTGAAAATGTACCCGTCTATGCCCTGGGCTGTGTTGTGTTGTGGAGAGAACTGAACTGGTTTTTAATGCTGGCCCTGCCACTAATGTAACATGTGACTTTGAAATAAAAAAACACCAAGTTTAGGTATCACATCCCTAAAATGAAGGACATGGATGAGATCACTGTTTTTCATGCTGTGCACTACTAAGCCCCGGGAGTTTTTTGGAGGTCCTCCAGGCACTGGGTTTGCATTAGATTCTCTGGATTCCTTAACCTGGATTCAGCCAAAGTACCTTAACATTTACCTGGCTTACTTATTGAGCTTTTGTATACAATTTTGTTTGAGAGCAGAGATTCTGTCAAACTCTAATATTAATTGACCCTAAGATTCTAAAATATGGCTTAAAATGCAATCGAGGTTTGAAACTCTGTTTTCCAGGCATATTGGCACTACCTTTCTGCTACAGGGAGAAATGAACTACCACAAACAGGAGCAAAACCAGATTTAGTTGGTTTCAAAAGTAAAATATTCTTGCCAGATTGTCTCTGAAACATGCCTGTATCTACCAGAGGTGATGCATATCTATAGACATCTTCAAATGACAGGGCTGTCTTGTGAATGAAAAGGGCAACCTAAGAGAGTGACTATGCCAAGCATTTACAAACTTGTTTTACAAAATTAGTGTACGGAATGCTGAGAAATGGCAAGAAAATGGGAGATATGCTGGGAACATTAACTGCCCTAAAAAGCAAAGGAGGAAAAGTATCTCACTCCCAGTCTGAATCGAGGTGGTAGAAACCAGTTGAGTCAGCTTTGAGCTAAACATATCTTGTATTTTCCCTGGCATCTCAGCTACAACCCTAATACAGACAGGCAAAGGTCAAAGAGCCAGTGGACTGAGTCCCCCCCTTTAGGGACTTTGAAATGCCAACATTTCAAAGGGTCCTGAAACCAAAGAGGAGGATTCTGAGTCCCTAAAGACAGGGATGACCAAAAACCTTTTAAGACACATTAGGACTTCCATCAATAAGATTAGACCATGCCTTATCTCACAGCCATCTCTGAGTCCAAAGTGGTCTAAGTCCAGACCTCCTAGAACTTCAGGGTTTATAAATAACTCCTCCTTTCAAACTCTTCTGAACCTTGTGATATCCTAGGCATCATTTAATCTTGGAAAGGACAGTTATAGCAGGAAAAAAAAAAAGAAGAAAAACTCTTCCAGCAGAGTCCTGGAGGCTTCCATAACTGTGTCCCTGTTCATCCTGGGGCAGAAAATGGCTTCATGGTCCCTTTCACAATGTTGTGTATGTTCTGATCAATAAGAAATCATGTGTTCATCATAATCAGTGCACTAGAGAGCCACACTGCCTATGCATATTTAGCAGGTGAACTAGGATCAATCATACGTTTCTCAGCACATTAAAGCATCATTGTGAGGGAAGCATTTGAACAAAATTCGACTTTATTAGATCTATTTTCTGTAGTATATGTCTGTGAAGGAATGTGTTCTATAGAAGGCAGATTTCACTTTTAAAAACAGGGATGTGCGTAACCCCAGCACTTTGTGAGGCCGAGGCAGGTGGATCACCTGAAATCAGGAGTTTGAGACCAGCCTGGCCAACATGGTGAAACCTCATCTCTACTAAAAATACCCACAGTAACTGAGCATGGTGGCACGTGCCTGTAATCCCAGCTACTCAGGAGGCTGAGGTAGGAGAATCGCTTGAACCCCGGAGGCAGAGGTTGCAGTGACCCAAGATCATGCCACTGCACTCCAGCCTGTGTAACAGAGCAAGACTGCCTCAAAAAAAAAAGGGGGGATGTGAAAGAAAAGAGTTTCAAAAAATGCATCAATTACAATCCATTTAAGTTTATTCATATTATTTGACTTTGTCATTTTCTTCAGTGATTTTTTTATTCTTGGACTATTCTTATTTCCAAATCATTATGTTTATTATTTGAAGAAAGCAGTCAGCTCCATGTTTATTCTCTGGTAGAGAAGAAGAAAACAAGTAATTTTTTAGCATGAATGCATAAGACTATACAAAGTTTATGGAAATGGCTGCAGCTTCTGTAACCTTTCCCCTTTCATACATACTTGTTTCCCTGCTCACTCCATTCCCCTCTTTTTTTACCCCTTTAACTGTCTTTGTATCCCTCCTTCCCCCCGCCCTTTTTACTCAATTCAATCCCTAAATCACAACCTGTGGTTTTTGTATATGATCATAGTTTTCACCCTATTGAAAATCATGGCTGGCCAAGTACATCTTAACTGGAAAATTCTAGACAGTCCCTTTGTACACAAACCTCACTGCTCAATCTGTGCAGATTGCTGTATACCCAGCCCTGCAGCAGAGAGACCACCCTGTAGCCATTAGTAGGAGAAGGACTGGAATGACAGCACACACTGCAGACACTTTAGTTGCTAATGCATCAGTATAGCATCATGGTGAGAGCTCTGCAATCAGCCGCTTAGGTTCAAACCACAATTCTGTCACTTAGTGCATAGTTATTTATGCATTTTAAGCCTTATGTCAAGTAGCTGGAATAGTATATATTAATACCTACCTTTAGTGTCATCATGAGTATTCAAGAATTTTTGTGACATGAAGTGTTAAGTGTGGTACCAGACCCTGGCAAAGTTGGTAATTGTCCCATTGCTTCCTTCCCTCCCTTTCACCTTCTTTCCTTTCTTCCTCCCTCCCTACCCTCCTTACTTCCTTCCTTCCCTCCCTCCCTCCTTCCCACCCTTTTACCTCCTTTCTTTCCTTCCTTCTTTCCTTCCCTCTCTTTCACGTGTCTTCTTTTTTTCCTCCCTTCCTTTCTTCCCCTCACCTCTCTATTAACTGGGAGGGTTAATAGAATGGATATCTAAAGCAGTGATTCTCAAGTATAGGCTTCTAACCAACAGAATCAGCATTACTTGACCTGAGAACTTGTTAGAAATGCAGGGGGTAGCAAGTTGGGGAGAGATCGCATGGGGAGAAATGCCAGATATAGGAGATGGGGAGGAAGGCAGCAAATCACACTACCATGTGTGTACCTATGAAACAAACTTGCATGTTCTTCACATGTACCCCAAAACCTAAAATGCAAAAAAAAAAAAAAAAAAAGAAATGCAAACGCTTAGGTCTCACCCCCAAGCTTCTGATTCAGAAAATTTACGGTGAGGGTTTAATCGTCTGTGTTTTTTTGTTTGTTTTGTTTTGTTTTGAGACAGAGTCTGGCTGTGTTGCCCAGGCTGGAATGCAGTGGCACAATCTCAGCTCACTGCAGCCTCGACCTCTTGGGCTCAAGCAGTTCTGCCACCTCCGCCTCCACACTAGCTGGGACCACAGGTGCACCACCACGCTCAGCTAATTTTTGTATTTTTGGTAGAGACAGGGTTTTTCCATGTTGCCCAGGCTGGTCTTGAACTCCTGAGCTCAAGCAAACCTCCGAATCTTGCCCTCTCAAAGTGCTGGGATACAGGCATGAAGTCACCGCGCTTGGCTGACAGTCCATGTTTTAACCAGCCTGCAAGATGATTCTGAATTTGAATATTCTGGTGCTACGTTTTAAGTCATGCAAGTGACTGTCTGCTTCCAGTTAAGGTAGAAAGGAAAAGGCTTCGGTTTACACTGTGGTTGAGCCGAATGACAGGACATGCAAACACGATTAGTATTACTAGAGAAGCAACCAGTACGGTTTTGAACAGCTCAGTCTGTTGGGGGGTGTGCCTTCTACTCAAGATGTAAATAAGTATGGAAAAATAGCACTAGTATTAGCTGCTATGCAATCATCTAGTCACTCTTGGGTAACTAAACAGCATAGTTGTGTTGATCAAATGCCCTTGGATAATTGTCAGTGGAAGTTTGAACTCTCCCCAGCTTAATAAGATACTGCTGCAAGGATTGGTGAGGAATAGGGAATAGCTAAATGGACTGTCTTTCATTGTCTTCCTTGAGGATTCTAATTCTTGGGTTTTCTGGAGAATATTATAGGATGGAATGTACATTGATAGTAAGACTTGGGAGACTTGTGTGACCTCCCAACCATGACAATATTCACAGGTACTCAGATCCATAGAAGACTTCACGACATCGTCATGATGTTCAAAGATCTCATAGAATATTTAAAGTTGGATGCACTTCCCAGACACATCTCTCCATTTGATCTAGAGACATTACCTTTTTAACTGAACTTTCTTTATGATCTTTTACAAAAGAGTCTGTTAGGCTATTCTCAAGGTTTGTTCCAATCACGGAGGATGGGGTGGAGGAATGGAAGTAGCTCTAGATCATTTAGCTTAAGAATTAATTTTTTGCTAAAATACTTTGTGGTGAATTTCTGATGCCATTCCACTTAGGACATTTATTATTGTAATAGTGTTTTGTCTTTCTTTTTTAAGATTAGGAAAATATATTCACCACAATATTTGTTGTTAATCACTTGTTTTTTATGCACCTTCTCCAAATCAACTGTATTGTCCTTATCTTGAAAAATGAAAATAATAGTTTTAAGAAAAGTCCTTATTATAATTTTGCTGTCACTGGATAGTGACGGAGGGAAACAGAGAAAGAGATCTATGCACTGTCTTTGAAAGTTAAGATTATTATACTACATGTTTTTGAAGCATTTTGAAAATACAGCAACATTTATTTATAATACTCAAATATATTATAGTTACTGGGTATGAACGAAAGGTTTGTTCATCTGTAAAGTGTTTGAATGCTAATGGAATTCTTCTAGCCTCATGCGTCCAATTAAAATATAATGTGAGTCACATATGGAACTTAAAAATGTTTAATAACCAAATTTAAAAGGTAAGGAGAAATAGGTGAAGTTAATCTTAATAATATATCTCTTTAACTCTTCAATATATATAATGGTATATTCTCTTTAACTTTATATACATAAAATATTGTCATTTTAACATGTAATCAATATAAAAAATCAATTAGGTATTTTACATTCTTGTTTTCATATGAAGTTTTGAAATTCAGTATGTATTTTGCACTTACAGTACATATCAATTTGGACTAGATGCATTTCAAGTTCCCAATAGCCACACACATCTACTGGCTATCATATCATATTTATCATGGCAGGCTTTTTTTGTTTCTTTGTTTTTTTTGTTTTCCTTTTTTTTTTTTTTTTTTTTTTTTAGACAGAGTCTTGCTCTGTCTCCAGGCTGGAGTGCAGTGGCATGATCTTGGCTCACTGCAACCTCCGCCTCCCAGGTTCAAGCGATTCTTCTGCTTCTGCCTTCTGAGTAGCTGGGATTACAGAAGTGTGCCACCATTCCTGGCTAATTTTTGTGTGTTTTAGTAGAGACAGGGTTTTACCATGGCCAGGATGGTCTCAATCTCCTGACCTCATGATCCGCCCACCTTGGCCTCCCAAAGTGCTGGGATTATAGGTGTGAGCCACTGTGCCCAGCTATGATGGCAGATCTAAACTTACTAAAATGAAAGGTCTAGAAGGTGTCTTCTTAAGTAAATTTTTCCCAAGTATAACGGATATGAGAGGTAATATACACCTACAGATAATTATTGCTAAAGTGAAATTTGTAAAGCTATTGACTGTCAGTAATTAAAAATGTTTAAGAAGAGAGAGATCCAAGATGGCAGATTAGGAGCAGCTCAGGATTGCAGCTCCCAGTGAAAGTGCAGAGGCTGCTGCAGGTGATCCCCAGGAAGCAGGGCCTGGAGTGGACCTCAGCAGTCCTACAGCAGAGAGGCCAGACTGT
>CAUYQU010068405.1:0-15956 GCA_963574635.1 Cheracebus regulus | reverse complement strand
GTGAAGGAGAAATAAAATCCTTTATGGACAAGCAATTACTGAGAGATTTCATCACCACCAGACCTGCCTTACAAGAGCTCCTGAAAGAAACACTAAACATGGAAAGGGACAAGTACGAGCCACTGCAAAAGCATACCAAATGGCAAAGACCAATAACACGATGAAGAAATTTAGTCAACTAATGGGCAAGAAAACCAGCCAGTAACAAAATGGCAGGATCAAATTCACACATAAAAATATTAACATTGAATGTAAATGGCCTAAATGCCCCAATCAAAAGACACAGACTGGCAAATTGGATAAAGAGTCAAGATCCATCCACCAATGTATTCAGGAAATCCATCTTACGTGCAAAGACACATACAGACTCAAAATAAAGGGATGGAAGAAGATTTACCAAGCAAATGGAGAACAAAAAAAAGCAGTGGTTTCAATCCTAGTCTCTGATAAAACAGACTTCAAACCAACAAAGATCAAAAGAGACAAGGACACTACATAATGGTAGAAGGATCAATCCAACAAGAAGAGCTAACTCTCCTAAATATATATGCACCCAACACAGGAGCACCTACATACATAGAGCAAATTCTTAACGTCCTAAAAGGAGATTTAGACTCCCACACAATAATAGTGGAAGACATCAACACTCCACTGTCACCATTAGACAGATTCATGAGACAGAAAATTAACAAGGACATCCAGGACTTGAATGCAGAACTAGACCAAGCGGACCTAATAGACATCTACAGAACTCTCCACCCCAAATCCACAGAATATACATTCTTCTCAGCACCACATCGCACCTACTCTAAAACTGACCACATAATTGGAAGCAAATCACTCCTCAGCAAATGCAAAAGAACAGAAATCGTAACAAACTGTCTAACAGACCACAGCACAATCAAATTAGAACTCACGATTAAGAAACTCACTCAAAACTGCTTGGAAACTGAACAGCTTGCTTCTTAGTGTCGACTGGATAAACAATGAAATGAAGGCAGAAATAAAGATGTTCTTCGAAACCAACGAGAACGAAGGCACAACATACCAGAATCTCTGGGACACATTTAAAGCAGCGTCTAGAGGGAAATTTATAGCAATAAATGCCCACATGAGAAGTGAGGAAAGATCTAAAATCAACACCCTATCATCAAAATTGAAAAGAGCTAGAGGAGCAAGATCAAAAAAAACTCAAAAGCAAGCAGAAGACAAGAAATAACTAAGATCAGAGCAGAACTGAAGGAGACAGAGACACAAAAAACCCTTCAAAAAATCAATAAATCTAGGAGCTGGTTTTTTGAAAGATAACAAAATAGACTGCTAGCCAGACTAATAAAAAAGAAAAGAGAGAAGAATCAAATAGATGCAATAAAAAATGATAAAGGGGATATCACCACCGATTCCACAGAAATACAAACTACCATCAGAGATTACTATAAACAACCCTATGCACACAAACCAGTAAATATGGAAGAAATGAATAAATTCCTGGACACTTGCACTCTCCCAAGCCTAAACCAGGAAGAAGTTGAAACCCTGAATAGACCAATAAAAGGGCTGAAGTTGAGGCAGCAATCAGTAGCCTACCAATCAAAAAAAGTCCAGGTCCAGACGGGTTCACAGCCGAATTCTACCAGACGTACAAAGAGGAGGTGGTTCCATTCCTTCTGAAACTATTCCAAACAATACAAAAAGAGGGAATCCTCCCTAACTCATTTTATGAGATCAACATCATCCTGATACCAAAACCTGGCAGAGACTCAACTAAAAAAGAAAACTTCAGGCCAATATCCATGATGAACATCGACTCAAAAATCTTCAATAAAATACTGGCAAACTGACCACAACAGTACATCAAAAAGCTTATTCAACACGATCAAGTAGGCTTCATCCCGGGGATGCAAGGCTGGTTCAACATACACAAGTCTATAAATGTAATCCCCCACATAAACAGAACCAAAGACAAAAACCACATGATTATCTCAATAGATGCAGAAAAGGCCCTCGACAAAATTCAACAGCCCTTCATGCTAAAAACTCTCAATAAACTAGGTATCAGCAGAACGTATTACAAAATAATAAAAGCTATTTATGATAAACCCACAGCCAATATCATACTGAACTGGCAAAAGCTGGAAGCATTCCCTTTGAAATCCGGCACTAGACAAGGGTGCCCTATCTCACCACTCCTATTCAATATAGTATTGGAAGTTCTAGCCAGAGCAATCAGGCAAGAAAAAGAAATAAAAGGTATTCAATTAGGAAAAGAGGAAGTCAAATTGTCTCTATTTACAGATGACATGATGGTATATTTAGAAGACCCCTTCGTCTCAGCCCCAAATCTCCTTAAACTGATAAGCAACTTCAGCAAAGTCTCAGGATACAAAATCAATATGCAGACACAAGCATTCCTATATACCAATGACAGACAAACAGAGAACCAAATCAAGAGTGAACTCCCGTTCACAATTGCTACAAAGAGAATAAAATACCTAGGAATACAACTAACAAAGGATATAAAGAACCTCTTCAAGGAGAACTACAAACCACTGCTCAACGAAATAAGAGAGGACACAAACAGATGGAGAAACATTCCATGCTCATGGTTAGGAAGAATCAATGTTGTGAAAATGGCCATACTGACCAAAGTAATTCATAGATTCAAAGCTATCCCCATCAAGCTACCAATGACCTTCTTCACAGAACTGGAAAAAAAAACACTTTAAACTTCATATGGAACCAAAAGAGAGCCCACATAGCCAAGACAATCCTAAGCAAAAATAACAAAGCCAGAGGCATCACGCTGCCTGACTTCAAACTATACTATGAGGCTACCGTAATCAAAACAGCATGGTACTGGTACCAAAACAGAGACATGGACCAATGGAACAGAACAGAGGCCTTGGAAGCAACACCACACATCTACAACCATCTGATCTTTGACAAATCTGACAAAAACGAGCAATGGGGAAAGGATTCCCTCTTTAATAAATGGTGTTGGGAAAACTGGCCAGCAATGTGCAGAAAGCAGAAACTGGACCCCTTCCTGTCACCTTACACTAAAATTAACTCCAGATGGATTAAAGATTTAAACATAAGACCTAACACCATAAAAACCCTAGAAGAAAACCTAGGCAAAACCATCTAGGACATAGCCATAAGCAAGGACTTCATGAGTAAAACACCAAAAGCAATGGCAACAAAAGCCAAGATAGACAAATGGGATCTAATTAAAATTCAGAGTTTCTGTACAGCAAAAGAAACAATCATTAGAGTGAGCTGGCAACCAACAGAATGGGAAAAATTTTTTGCATTCTACCCATCTGACAAAGGGCTAATATCCACAATCTACAAAGAACTAAAACAGACATACAAGAAAAAAACAAACAAACCCATTCAAAAGTGGGTGAAGGACATGAACAGACACTTCTTAAAAGAAGGCATATATGAGGCCAACAAACATATAAAAAAGTGCTCATCATCACTGGTCATTAGAGAAATGCAAATCAAAACCACACTGAGGTATCATCTCACGCCACTTAAAATGGCAATCATTAAAAAATCTGGAGACAACAGATGCTGGAGAGGATGTGGAGAAATAGGAACACTCTTACAGTGTTGGTGGGAGTGTAAGTTAGTTCAACCATTGTGGAAGACAGTGTGGCGATTCCTTAAGGATCTAGAAATAAAAATTCCACTTGACCCAGCAATCCCATTACTGGCTATATACCCAAAGGATTATAAATCATTCTATTATAAAGACACATGCACACTTCATTGTGGCACTGTGTACAATAGCAAAGACCTGTATCCAACCCAAATGCCCATCCATGATAGACTGGACAAAGAAAATGTGGCACATATATACCATGGAATACTATGTAGCCATAAAAAACAGTGAGTTCGTGTCCTTTGTAGGGACATGGATGAACCTAGAAACCAACATTCTCAGCAAACTGACACAAGAACACAAAATCAAACACCACATGTTCTCACTCATAGGCAGGTGTTGAACAATGAGAACACGTGGACTCAGGGAGGGGAGCATCACACACTGGGGTCAGTTGGTGGGGGGCTAGGGGAGGGTGGGAGGGATAACGTGGGGAGAAATGCTGGATATAGATGAAGGGGGAATGGAGGCAGCAAGCCACCGGGTTATGTATGCACTTATGCAACAACCCTGCATGATCTGCATGTGTACCCCAGAACCTAAAGTACAATTAACCAAAATAATAATAATTTTCAGGAGAAAGCCTCCCTCTGCTCACTGGCCACTCTAATTCTTCTCCAAGGTCAAGATGGGCAAATTTCTTTTCTGCCTTTTGCAGAACACGATTTTTTTCTCATTCACCCTTTCCTCAAGGTAAGTTAAGGTGAGGTAATGGGCCTTTTGGAGCTCTGACTTTGATGGTCTCTTGTCAGAATTATCCCACCTTTGTGGGCCAGGCAGACATGCAGAGATTTATAGAAAGCGACAAATGTCTTACTGTTTTTACATCATATGATTATTTTTATAAGAAAAAATTTAAAAGATTAATAAACTACTTTTTATTTATTCTATCAGCAAACATTTATCGAGTATCTGCTGCATGCTAGGGCCTAAATGGTTTTCTCCCTGCAGGATTTCAGATGAAGACAGGGATAGGAGCCAAATACATTTCTAATGTTTTGAATCTTTGCAAATATTTCTTCTATTGGAGGAAAATGATGAACCCAGAGAAATAAACATTTTGCTTTACAAAAATAAATAAGGTATTAGAATCTTATGGGACTGCCCTTGTATATGCAGCTTATCATTGACATAACATCAGGTGGCACATGACTGCATGTATATAAAATTTAATTCTTACAATAACCCTGCAGGATAGGTACTGTTAGAACTAATGTTTGGGACAGGTGCAGTGGCTCACGCCTGTAATACCAAAACTTTGGGAGGCAGGTGGATCACCTGAGGTCGGGAGTTCGAGACCAGCCTGACCAAAATGGAGAAATCTCTACTAAAAATACAAAATTAGCAGGGTTTGGTGGTGCATACCTGTAATCCCAGCTCTTTGGGAGGCTGAGGCAGGAGAATCACTTGAACCTGGGAGGCGGAGGTTGCAGTGAGCGGAGATCGCGCCGTTGCACTCCAGCCTGGGCAACAAGAGTAAAACTCCATCTCAAAAAATAAAAAATAAAAAAACTAACGTTTGATAAATGAGGCACAGAGAGGTTAACTCACTTGCCAAAGGCCATACAGCTGGAAGTGGAAGAGCTAGCCTATGAACTTGCGTGGCCTCACTCCAAAGCTCAGTCTCCCAAATGCTGTGCTCTGAAGGTGCAGCTATGAAATTGGAGGCGAACAGGGCACATGTGATGTCATAGAAGTTGTCAGAAGAGAGGGTTTGAAGGTGGGAGCTGTGAACGGTTATTGATACATATGTACACTTACCATGTGTCAGTTAACAATGTTATTGAAAGGCCAAATAAGGTGAGCCATGTTCTCTGGATTCAGTAACATGGCACCAGGCATGGTGGCTCATGTTTGTTATCCCAGCACTTTGAGAGGCCAAGGTAGGATTGCTTGAGCCCGGGAGTTGGAGACCAGCCTGGGATCCATAGGGAGACCCCATATCTACACAAATTACAAATAAAAAAGTTAGCTGGGAGTGGTGGTGTGCATCTGTGATCTTAGCTAAACTAAAAAAAAAAAAAACAACAACAACAACAGAAAACCCACAAACAAACCCACGGAAGCCATTGATAAGCTTAGAAAAAGCTGAATATGTAGCAGTATGGGGGCAGAACTCAGACTGAAGTGTGCTGAGGAATTGTTCCCGGGCCAAACTGAGGGTCGGGCTGCTTATTCTCTCAGCCCAATAACGAGATGCAGATGAACTGGGAAAGAAGAGAGTTTATTTCTGTAATCAGGTACAGGGAGAAGGCCTGCAATTATCACCAGACCAACTCAAAATCACCAAGTTCTCCAGAGCTTACGTACCTTCTAAGCTATATGTCTACGTGTAAGTGTGCATTTGTCTAAAGACATAGGTGATTAACTCCTTCTAATTCATAACTAAGGTCTGAGTCCTGAAGATCTTCCTCGGGAGCCTCAGTAAATTTACTTAGTCTAAATGGGTCCAGGTGCTGGGGTGATCTCCCTTATCTTATCTCTTGCTAAATCGTGGATGTTTGGGGAGTTCCTTCAGACCCCTAATAAAACCTGTTTAATCTTTTAAAATTAAATTGAATTTTTTTTGAGACAGAGTTTCACTCTTGTTGCTCAAGATGGAGTGCAATGGCACACTATCAGCTCATGGCAACCTCTGCCTTTCGGGTTCAAGCGATTCTCCTGCCTCAGCCTCCTGAGTAGCTGGGACTACAGGTGTGTGCCAACACACCTGGCTAATTTTGTATTTTTAGTGGAGACGGGGTTTCTCCATGTTGGTCAGGCTGGTCTCAAGCTCCTGACCTCAGGTGATCCGCCTGCCTTGGTCTCCCAAAGCACTGGGATTACAGGCGTGAGCCACCGTGCCTGGCTGAATTTTATTTTTTTTGAGACAGAGTCTTGCTCTGTCGCCCAGGCTGGAGTGCAGTGGTGGGATCTTGACTCATTGCAACCTCCTCCTCCTGGGTTAAAGCGATTCTCCTGCCTCAGCCTCCTGAGTAGCTGGGATTACAGGAACCCACCAACACGCCCGGCTAATTTTTGTATTTTTAGTAGAGATGGGGTTTCACCATGTTGGCCAAGCTGGTCTCGAACTCCTGACCTCAAGTGATTTGCCTGCCTTGGCTTCCCAAAGTGTTAGGATTACAGGCATGAACCACCACGCCCAGTGAAACTTGTTTAATCTTAAATGGGTCCTGTTAAGAACTCCTTCCTTCTCTTGTCACGCTTCAAGGTCCAGGAAAGATCTCAGCAAAACTCTTGGTGTGCTTTTGTTATCTCCCAGCCTTTGTAGGGCACTGTCTCTCTCAGCATTTTTTTTTTTTTTTGAGATGGAGTCTCGCTCTGTAGCCCAGGCTGGAGTGCAGTGGCACGATCTCGGCTCACTACAGCCTCTGCCTCCCAGGTCCTGGTTCAAGCAATTCTCCTACCTCAGTCTCCCAAGTAGCTGGGATTACAGTCATGAGCCACCATGCCCAGCTGATTTTTGTATTTTTTAGTAGAGGCGGGGTTTCACCATGTTGGCCAGGCTGGTCTTGAACTCCTGACCTCATGATCCACCTACCTTGGCCTCCCAAAGTGCTGGGATTACAGGCGTGAGCCACCACACCCGGCCTCTCTCAGCTTTTAATAGTTAACCACTCAGTCAGTGCTGAAACAGTTGTTAGGGAGGCCTGCCTGTTCAGCCCTTAGGGAGACCTGGCCTGCCACAGAATGAGTAGGAGATGAGAGCGTGGAGAGAACAAGCAGACAACTCTACTAAGAAGCTGGGCTGTGAGGAATGGACAGAGAAACCAGCAGCAACAGGACAAGGGTAGGAGAACGGCAGGGTGAGGGTACCTGGCAGAAAGATGCAACAGCAGGCTGGAATCTAGCCAGGTTCTGCCTTCAAGCTTTGAACCTTGGGCTGGGGCTTGGGCCTAAAGGAAGGAGCATTTATTTTAATGGGGGTCAGCCCCCTTGCAATTTATCTGTTTGGAGGAGGCACATTCTGATTCCCACAAGGGTACTGTATGTATTAGCAGCAGCTATGCTAAAGGAAGATGCGAATCAATGGGACTTTAAAGAGAGAGAGGAAGAAAGAGAGACCAAATTGTTTAATTTTCATATCAGTGGGAATAATCTGGTTGAGAGGGTGCGGTTGAATAGGGAGGAGAAATGGTGATTGATAGGAGGGACGGGGCCTACTCTATTGCACTACTCTATGGTAAAAAAAAGGTTGCACTCTTGATCTGGGGTCTTAGAATCAATGGGTTTTGGTTCACATAGTTGCCCTGAGATGTCTCCATCACTGTCACTGTGACCCTTCTGCTGCTTCCAAGCTGTGCCTGGGTCCCTGGAAGGTTTGGGACAGTGTCCCTGATCACCTCTGTCAAGCTGAACCACGTGGCCCCTTCTCTTTGACTCCTGCTCTGCCCTGACACATTGCCAGGAAGAAGAGCTCAGGTGCTCTGGGCTGCAGGATCCATAGACTTCTCTCTCCCTTTGCCCACCCCTCCTGGCCTAGGGAAAATGCCTCAGTGAGGTTGGGGGCACAAGAGTGCTGCTGCTCCTTCCTCTGCTTCTCCAGAACATTTCGTCTAAGCCCTCACACCTTCTTTATATCAGCTAGCTTTTGCTACGTAACAAACCCCCAAAACTTACATCTATCATTTCTCACAATTTGGTGGGTCAGCTCAGTTAGGGCCGGAAGGTGTGGCATCTTTTTACTCGAAGTGTGGTCCTCATATCAGGAGCATCAGAAGCACCCAGGAGCTTATTGGAAATGTAGTCTCAGTACCCAGTGCAGTGGTTCATGCCTGTAATCCCAGCAATTTGGGAGGCCAAGGCAAGAGGATCACCTGAAGCCAGGAGTCCAAGACCAGCCTGGGCAACATAGCAAGACCCTATGACATTTTTTTTGAGACGGAGCCTCGCTCTGTTGCCCAGGCTGGAGAGTAGTGGTGCAATCTCGGCTCACTGCAACCTCTGCCTCCCGGGTTCAAGTGATTCTTCTGCCTCAGCCTCCCGAGCAGCTGGGACTACAGTCACCCACCACCAGGCCCGGCTAATTTTTGTATTTTTAGTAGAGACAGGGTTTCACCATATTGGCCAGGTTGGTCTTGAACACCTGACCTCGTGATCCGCCCACTTCAGCCTCTCAAAGTACTGGGATTACAGACGTGAGCCATTGCACCCAGCCTAAAAAATTTTTTTTAATTAGCCAGGTATGAGGAGGATTGCTTGAGCCCAGGAAGTTGAAGCTGTAGTGAGCTATGATCACGCCACTGCACTCCAACCTGGGTGACAGAGGGAGACCCTGTCTATCAAAAATAGAAAGAAGAAGAAAGGGGGAAGGGAGGGAGGAGGAGGAGGAAGAGAAGAAGGAGGAAGGGAAAAAGAAATGTAGTCTCTCTGGCCCCACCCTAGGTGTGATGAATCATCTTCTGCATTTTTTTTTGAGATGGGGTCTCACTCTGTCACTCAAGTTGGAGTGTAGTGGTGTGATCTCGGCTCACTACAACTTCCACCTCCTGGACTCAAGCCGTCCTCCGAACTCAGCCTTCCAAGTAGTTGGAACTACAGGCGCACGCCACCATGCTTGGTTAATTTCTTTTGTAGTTTTGGTTGAGAGGGGGTTTCACCATGTTGCCCAGCCTGGTCTTGAACTCCTGGGCTTAGGATATCCACCCGCCTCAGCTGCTCAAAGTGTTCAGATTACAGGCATGAGCCACTCGGCCTGGCCCAGTTTCTGCATTTTGCCAAGAGCCTTCAAGTGTTAAAGTTTGAGAAGCACTGATTGAGGATATCCTTTCTCACCTGTCTGGCGGTCAGCAGGCTTGCTTGTGAGGAGGCAGTGCTCAGCTGGGAGGGCTTATTCTCTGAGCCATGTTGCTAACCTAGGCTTCTTCACGGATCTCAGGGTTCCAAAGAGCAGGATGATGAGGGCAATTCCCACAGCAGGAACATTTTTCAAACCTCTGCTGTGTCATGTTTGCTACTGTTCCACGGGCCAACGCAAGCCACAGTGTCATCCCAGAGTCAGTATAGGCAAGTATTGCCCCTGGGCAAAACAGAGGAGGGGAATACTTTGTGGTTATTTAAAAAACCGATCACACTTTCCACTACCAGAGTGAGGCTTTTGGAAAAAAAAAAACCCACCGGCAACTATTTGCATTCTGCCTAGCCACACCTCTCCCCTCACACCAGCACAGAGCCACCTACTTGCTTAAAAGATGAGAAGAGGCTGGGCACAGTAACTCAGGCCTGTAATCCCAGCACTTTGGAATGCCAAGGTGGGAGGATCGCTTGAGCCCAGAAGTTTGAGACCAGCCTGGGCAACATAGGGAGAGCCCAGTTTCTAAAAACAAAACAAAATTAACTGGGTGTGGTGGCACATGCCTGTGGTCTCAGCTGCTTGGGAGGCTGAGGTAGGAGGATCGCTTGGGCTTCAGAGGTTGAGGCTGCAGAGAGCAGTGATAGTGCCACTGCTCTCCAGTCCAGGTGACAGAGCCAGATCCTGTTTCAAAATAAAATTTTTTCAAAAAGCCAGAGAGGAGGGAAAAGTAGAAGGGAAAGTTGTAGATTAATATTGTGAAATCATATCCTTGCTACGAAGGAGAAGATGTGTACAGAGGGAAATGGATAACTGAGTTTGGTAGTGGAAAAGTGAGAGATTGTCTAACATGGTTTCTTTATGAAGTAGGAGGTAAGGTCACGTGCTGAGAAGAGGTGGGTGGGGGAAGAGGGGTATCGGAAGTCTGAGGAGACTAGAGAAGGTTTGAAGTCATCATAATGGAACTTGAGACTGGGAACTGACATGAAGAAGATAAGATTTCAGCAACCATTTGAGGTTGATGATTATGAAGTTATCTTGATGCCAATCTGTTCTGCGGCCTCCCAAAGTGCTGGGATTACAGGCATGAGCCACTGTGCCCGGCTCACGCCTGTGGGGAAACATTTTGCAATGGTGTTTGCTGGCACAGAGAAAGCCAAAAGCAGGGTTGGGGGGATCTTACCAATTGAGTAATGAAAAGGCAGAGGGCATGGGAATTTAGCTTATTGGAGGGAGTGTTATTAAAATAATCGTATGGCATCTTTCTGCTGAATATGAAAAATTGAGAAGAAAGTGGGGGTGTTGGTCAATGAGGTTGGTGAATAGAGAAGATTTGAACAACTGGCTGGAAGAAGAATTGTGGAAAGAAAATGCTTGAGTCAGTGTTCTCACAGGTGGAGGAACTTCCGTAATGAAAAAGACCAGTTCAGGTGTTCTCACTCTTCCAGTTGAACACCTTCCCCTGGTGGAGATGGGTAGATATGCTTTCCATGTTTTGTTAACTTTACAACACCTTCCCTAAGCAGATGAAAGGAAGCTCTCACTTCCTTATTCATTAGCCTGATGAAACACAGCAAAAATTATGTTTTTTGATTCTCTTTTGAATTTTAGTAAGTCTAACAACATCTCCCTCTTGGACTTCCTGTCCCTTTTTCATCTATTCTTGGGTACAGGTTCCTCCTTACTAGTCCTTTTAAACACCAAGCTCCTGAGAAAGTTTACTATTCTACCACTCTGATTCTGCAAATGTCTTTTGCTCTCGGGGGCAGGAATAGGCTGGGTTATACTGTGCTAACAACCCCTGAATCTCGCAATCCAGGAGGTACACGGGTACTCAGAATTATTAACATTTTACAAATGACTAAACTGGGCCCCAAAGTATTGGTAAAATGTGCAGGGCCCATCGGCTGGTGAAATCCTCAGGAACACAACACTTAGAATTTCACGAAGGCTAGACTTTATGCAATGCGCTGCCGGAATGCAGCAGTAACTCCAACCCCACTGGACCACTCTGCCACGTGCAATCTTGTATCTTTTAGTCCAGAACTCAGTAACATCCACTCCAGGGCTGATGGGGGCGCTGAACGTAGATAGTGGCGAGTGGTTAGCGATGGCTAGGCAGGACACATAAAATCGAAGAGGCAGTGGCCTTCTCCGGGTGGGGTCCATGACCCTTTACTGGGTACATTCTGTACACACAGGCCCCTGCCTTGCCTGAAGTCACTAATGACGACTTAACTATGGCGAGTCTGGGGAAAGGTGGGGCTCGGTGAGCCGGCGTCCCCCGCCCTGCTGCAGCCCCGCCCGGATCTGGCCCAGCCTTGGGCTAACCCAGGCGGCCAGAAAGGCGGGGCGGCGGCTCAAAACCAGCCAATAGGCGGCTCTCCGGCGGCTGAGCCGACAGGGCTGGGGCGCCGTCAGTAGCACCAGCACCTTCCAAGCTTCCCCTTGTGGATGCGCGGCTCCGCGGCTCTACTCCTCCCGGCGCAGAGGGGCCGGGAGAGGCCACGGGAGCAGACCCGGGACGGGACTTCTGAGGACGGGGAGAGGACTGGCGCCCGACCCGCTCTGGGGGGGTCGGTGAACGATGAAGGGCAGGCGGCGGCGGCGCCGAGAGTACTGCAAGTTCGCGCTGCTGTTGGTACTGTACACGCTGGTGCTGTTGCTCATCCCCTCCGTACTGGACGGCGGCCGCGACGGGGACAAGGGCGCCAGGCACTGCCCGGGCCTGCAGCGCAGCCTGGGAGTGTGGAGCCTGGAGGCGGCGGCGGCTGGCGAACGCGAACAGGGCGCGGAGGCGCGGCCGGCCGCCGGAGGGGGTGCGGGCCAGTCCCCTCGGTCCCCAAGCAACCTCAGCGGCGCTGTCGGGGAGGTGGTGTCTCGCGAGAAGCAGCACATCTACGTGCATGCCACCTGGCGCACCGGCTCGTCCTTCCTGGGCGAACTCTTTAACCAGCACCCGGACGTTTTCTACTTGTACGAGCCCATGTGGCATCTATGGCAGGCGCTGTATCCGGGCGACGCCGAGAGCCTGCAGGGCGCTCTGCGCGACATGCTGCGTTCGCTCTTCCGCTGCGACTTCTCGGTGCTGCGGCTGTACGCGCCGCCGGGGGACCCAGCTGCACGCGCCCCGGACATGGCCAATCTCACCACGGCCGCCCTCTTCCGCTGGCGGACCAACAAAGTCATCTGCTCGCCTCCGCTGTGTCCTGGCGCGCCCCGTGCCCGAGCCGAGGTGGGCCTCGTCGAGGACACCGCCTGCGAGCGCAGCTGCCCACCCGTAGCGATACGCGCCCTGGAGGCCGAGTGCCGAAAGTACCCGGTGGTGGTCATCAAGGACGTGCGCCTGCTCGATCTGGGAGTGCTGGTGCCCCTGCTGCGTGACCCAGGCCTCAACCTGAAGGTAGTGCAGCTTTTCCGCGACCCGAGAGCGGTACACAACTCGCGCCTCAAGTCTAGGCAAGGACTGCTGCGCGAGAGCATCCAGGTGCTGCGCACCCGCCAGAGGGGCGACCGCTTCCACCGTGTGCTGTTGGCGCACGGTGTGGGTGCTCGCCCCGGGGGCCAGTCTCGTGCGCTGCCCTCCGCGCCGCGCGCCGATTTCTTCCTGACCGGTGCCCTCGAGGTGATCTGCGAGGCCTGGCTGCGCGACCTGCTTTTCGCGCGAGGTGCGCCCGCCTGGCTGCGGCGTCGCTACCTGAGACTGCGCTACGAAGACCTGGTGCGGCAGCCACGCGCCCAGCTGCGGCGCCTGCTGCGCTTCGCCGGGCTGCGCGCGCTCGCCGCGCTCGAAGCCTTCGCGCTCAACATGACTCGCGGCGCGGCCTACGGCGGCGACCGGCCCTTCCACCTGTCGGCGCGCGACGCTCGAGAGGCAGTGCACGCCTGGCGCGAGCGCCTGAGCCGAGAGCAGGTGCGCCAGGTGGAGGCCGCCTGCGCTCCAGCCATGCGTCTGCTCGCCTACCCTCGCAGCGGAGAGGAGGGGGACGCGGAGCCACCCAGGGACGGGGAGACACTGCTGGAGATGGATGCCGACGGCGCCACGTAGCCCCCCATACCTGTCCCCGGCACGGATCCGGGTAAGGTGGCCCAGGGCAAGGCCGGGACCGGGACGGTCTTCAGGGAGCCTGGAATGGCCTGGGGAGGGGAAGTGTAGAGGGGAGGATGACATCCTGGATCCCATCCTATCAGATCAGGTCCAAGAGGATGGGAAAGTCCTGCTCGTAGAATTTTGTAGATTTATCGGAATCTCCAGCTTAGCCACGGGCCTCCTCAGAGGGAGATCCTGAGACGAGAGAGGATATTTCAGTGTGACTGAGGTGGAAGGCAGGTCTCCGCACTCCCATTCACCTGTATGAAGTAGGAGGTATCAGAGGGCTGAGAAGAGTAGAGAAGGTTTGAAGTAGTCATGAGCCGTGAGTCTGGGAATTGACATGTGGAGTATAGGATTTCGGGAACCGTTTGAGCTTGATGATGATGGAGTTATCTTGATGCCAGTTTGTCCTGGGAGGAGACTTTGCAATGGTGTTTGCAGGTACAGAGAAAGCCAAAAGCAGAGAGTTGGGTGGAAAAGCATTGATTACCTATCCCTAATCTTTGTTTCATGTTTCTTCTCTGTCTGTTTTATGCGCAGGCTCCAGGACTTTTTTCCTGGGTTTCCAAGCATGCAGGCACAGTCAGGCGGCTCATGCAACACTTGTTACACATTGTGTGTCTCAGGCGCTTGTGTAGTGAATAGACTTTGCTTTCCCCTGGCTTATGTGCGCCTGTCTCTCTGTCTCCGCTCTCCCTCCTCCTCTTTCTGTCTTCCATTTCCCCTCGCCCTCTCTTCCTCCGCCTCCGCTTCCTCTCCTCCTCTCCCTTCCCCCTTCTCCCTGTAGCTGGCGTTTGCAGGATATTTGACCATATCCCATTCACATCAGATCACAAAAGCTGCCTGGTCAGCTTCCTTTAGTGTTGACAAGACCTCAGGACTGGGCGTCCCCCACTCCACCCCGTCCGTTTGACAGATGGAGGCTTCAGTTGGCAGTAGCAGTTTGTGACTGCAGGAGGAGCTTTGTGACAAGACACTGCCCCCTCTTTTTTGCTTTTTCTCAGTGAAGTATATATCTGAAGATGCTAAAGTGGGGCTTAAATAGTCTCAAAATGTCTTCTGTGTGGGTCAGGGTATGGCCTGGGAGAAGGTTTTGTTCTGCACAATGCTGACCATAGGAGTCTAATTAGTGACCTGGGAGTGTATTTCCCCAAACTTTGTGTGAGTTGGAAGGGTGCTGCCTTCTGCACTGTGCAGTCAGTCCAGAGGAGGAGGAAAAGCAGTGCTGGGTGGGCGGAAGTGAGTTGTTTCCATTCATTATTTTGTAGTGTAATTCAGCATTCCCCTGACATGAAGCTCCGAGGACAAACGTTGAAGATATTAATGAAGAGGGATTCTGTTGTTGTGACAGAGCCAGGGTTTCAGAGTGATTTCAGAAGCTGGCTAATTTTTCTCCCAGTAATCAAATGGCTTTCTTGGTCAGTTTCTGTAATTGCTGGGAAGTCTGTGTTGTTTCCTGATTTCCAGAGTGATGGAAGGTAAGGCACAGGGTGACTTGTCACATCTTAACAAAAACATCCTTTCATCTGCTGATCCTGTATTTACAGATGTAACCTTCTTCACAGGCATGAGGGAACTCCTCCCTTGGGCGAATGCTGTGCATTTTATGGCTTTAAGACATGAGAATCTCCCAGAAACTTTGCTTTTTTTAAAATTTTTTTTAGTTTTGCTAACATTTATTGAGTACTGGCTGGGGTGAGGCAATAAAGAAAATAGAGGGGAGGGTAGAAGACAGTGTTTAAATTTTTAAAAAAAATTTTTAAATTATTTTTAAATTTTTAAATTTTTTTAAATTATACTTTAAGTTCCAGGATACATGTGCAGAACATGCAGGTTTGTTACATAGGTATACACGTGCCATGGTGGTTTGCTGCACCCCATCAACCCATCATCTACATTAGGTATTTCTCCTAATGCTATTCCTACACTAGCCCTCACCCCCTGACAGGTCCTGGTGTGTGATGTTCCCCTCCCTGTGTCCATGTGTTCTCATTGTTCAACACCCACTTTTGAGTGAGAACATGTGGTGTTAGGTTTTCTGTCCTTGTGTCAGTTTGCTGAGAATGATGATTTCCAGCTTCATCCATGTCCCTGCAAAGGACATGAACTCATCCTTTTTTATGGCTGCATAGTATTCCATGGTGTATATGTGCCACATTTTCTTTATCCAGTCTTTCATTGATGGGCATTTGGGTTGGTTCCAAGTCTCTGCTATTGTGAACAGTGCTGTAGTAAACATACATGTGCATATGTCTTTATATGGTGGAATGATTTATAATCCTTTGGGTATATATGCAGTAATGGGATTGCTGGGTCAAATGGTATTTCTAGTTCTAGATCCTTGAGGAATTTCCACACTGTCTTCCACAATGGTTGAATTAATTTACAGTCCCACCAACAGT
>CAUYQU010068404.1:0-17320 GCA_963574635.1 Cheracebus regulus | reverse complement strand
GCTCACTGCAACCTCTACCTCCTAGGTTCAAGTGATTCTCCTGCCTCAGCCTCCTGAGTAGCTGGGATTACAGGCATGTGCCACCATGCCCAGCTAATTTTTATATTTTTAGTAGAGACAGGGTTTCACCATGTTGGCCAGGCTGGTCTTGAACACCTTACCTCAGGTGATCCGACCACCTCAGCCTCCCAAAGTGTTTGGATTACAGGCATGAGCCACTGTGCCCAGCCCTTGCACCAGGCACAGTTCTAAGTGCTCTGCATATTTATTCACTCCTTGTAACACCTCTTTTTGGAAGATGTTGTTACTCTTTTCATTTCACAGAGAATGAAACTGAAGCACAGAGCTTAAAAACTTGCCCAGGGCCACATAATAGAGGAATTAGGGTTTAAGCACAGACAATCAGGCTCTAGAGCCAGGATCTTACTTTGTCATCCAGGCTGGAGTGCAGTGACACAGTCATGGCTCACTATACCCTCGACCTCCTGGGCTCCAATGATTCTCCCACCTCAGCTTCCTGAATAGCTGGGACTACAGGCATGGACCACTACTCCTGGCTAATTATTTTTATTTTTTGTAGAGACAGGGTCTTGCCTTATTGGCAAGATTGGTCTTGAACTCCTGGGTTCAAGCAACCTCCTGCTTTGGCCTCCCAAAGTGCTGGGGTTATAGCTGTTAAGACACTGTGCCCAGCCCTGGAGCCCATATTTTAAACCAGCTCTCCTGGTTAAGAGCTGCTCCCTTTCACTAGAGAATTACTGAGGGTGGCAGAGGGGGAAACCACACAACATAAAAGCAAATAAAAACATAAAATTAAAAAATAGAGATAGCAATGCTATATGTTATAATACTGTATAAGAACAGTATTAGGCCAGGCATGGAGGCTCACGCCTATAACCTCAGCACTTTGGTAGGCCAACGCAGGTGGATCACTTGAGGTCAGGACTCGAGGCCAACATGGTGAAACCCTGTCTCTACTAAAAATACAAAAATTAGCTGGGCATGGTGGCACGTGCCTATAGTCTCAGCTGCTCGGGAGGCTGAGGCAGGAGAACTGCTTGAACCTGGGAGGTGGAGGTTGCAGTGAGCCGAAGTCGTGTCACTGCACTCCAGCCTGGCGCCTGGCAACGGAACAAGACTCTGTCTCCAGAAAAAAATAAATAAATAAATACAAAAATTAGCTGGGCGTGGTGGCAGGCACCTGCAATCCCAGCTACCTGGGAGGCTGAGGCAGGAGAAATGCTTGAACCTAGAAGGCGGAGGTTGTTGCAGTGAGCCGAGATCGCACCACTGCACTCCAGTCTGGGCAACAGAGCGAGACCCTATCTAAAAAAAAAGAACAATATTAGCAATGACTTTTATGTATCTGCTGAACTGATGAAATGCTTTGTGCATATGCAATTATATTTAAGCTGAAACTGTAAAATGGGATAATGACAGAGTTGTTAAGTCCTGGATCCCATCTTCTCCACAGAGATAGGAACTGGAATGCAGGGATTTGCTCACAGTTATAGTAAGTATTGGAGAAAGGGTAAAAATCCTGTTATTTCGCCTCCTTGTCTAGAGTGGTAGGCAGACTGGCTCCTCAAACACATGCAGACCCTACTAGTCTCTGGAATCTGCAAGTGATGTTACATGGCAAAAGAGATTTTGCAGGTGTGATTAAAATTACAGACTTTAAAATAAGGAGATTCTCCTGGATTTTTTTTTTTTTTTTTTTTTTTTTTGGTGGTTCCAACACAATCATAGGAGCCCTTAAAAGCAGAGAATTTTCTCTGGCTAGAGTCAGAGAAATGTGGCAGAAGACGTCAGAGGGTTCTACTTTTAGTTTCTTAAGGAATCTACCCTTTGATTCAGCAATCCCACTACTGGGTATTTATCCAGAGGAAAAGAAGTCATTATATGAAAAAGATACCTGCACATTCATGTTTATAGCAGCACAATTCCCAACTGCAAAAATATGGAACCAGCTCAAATGCCCTTCAATCAATGAGTGGATAAAGACACTGTGGTATATATACAATGGAATACTACTCTCCCACAAAAAGGAATGAATTAATGGCATTTGCAGCAACTTGCATGGAACTGGAGACTATTATTTCAAGTGAAGTAACTCAGGAATGGAAAACCAAGCATTGTATGTTCTCACTCATAAGTAGGAGCTAAGCTATGAGGATGCAAAGGCATAACAATGATATAATGGACTTTGGGGACTCAGAGGGAAATGGTAGGAAGTGGTTGAGGGATAAAAGATTACAAATTGGGTGCAGTGTGTACTGCTTGGGCAATGGGTGCACCAAAATCGCACAAATCACCACTGAAGAACTTACTTATGTACCCAAATACCACCTGTTCCCCAAGAATCTATGGAAATAATTTTTTTTAAAAATAAGAAGTCAGAGAGATTCAAAGCATGAGAGGGACTTGTCCTGCTCCTGTAGGAGCAGGCCACATGGGAGGCATGAGGAAGAATGCAGGGTGCATCTATGAGCAAAGACCAGCCCCAGCAGGAAAGAGGCACCTCAGTCCTACAACCACAAAGAACTGAATTCAGCCAACAACTTAACTCACCCCCAAAGCTGGTCCTGCCAACGACTGATTTTATCCTTGCAAGACTTTAACAGCGTACACAGCTGAGTCATGTGCTATGCATGGCCTTCTGACCTCCAGAACTGTGACATAGCAAATGGGTGTCATCCTAAGCTGGTGTTGGTGCCACCACGCTACAAGTGATTGGCAGGGCTTGGTCTAAAAACATCTCCTCCACTGACCTACCACATGGGCTGATATTCCTGCTGTCAGACACACACCTTGAAATTAAGGTGATTTTGGCCGGGCATGGAGGCTCACGCCTGTAACCCCAACACTTTGGGAGGCCAAGGCAGGCGGATCACCTGAGGTCAGGAGTTCGAAATCAGTCTGACCAACATGGAGAAACCCCATCTCTACTAAAAATGCAAAATTAGCTGACCTGGTGGCACGTGCCTGTAATCCCAGCTACTCAGGAGGCTGAGGCAGGAGAATCACTTGAAGCTGGGAGGTGGAGGTTGTGATGAGCCGAGATGGTGCCATTGAACTCCAGCCTGGGCAACAAGTGCAAAACTCTGTCTCAAATAACTAACTAAATAAATAAAAGAAATTCAGATATTTTCCTACAAAAAATCTTGTTGTTAAGTTCAGACACTGTCTGAGATGAGGTAATGCATTAACCGCCTATCAGTAATTACCATGCAACCAGAGGAGTTTCTCACCCCGAAATACAGAAGAGCCATGATTTGGTGCAGTCGGGAAGTTCTAAACAGAGGAAGATCCTGCCCTGAAAGGAAAGCTCCAGGTAGGAGACAGAGTGTCAGGGCCTTGAGTAGCATACAAGGGTTAAGGGCTCATTGGCGACAGGAAGGAGAGTAGTCCCCATTATAATTTCATCTGGAGCTGCCATGGTCTTGCAGCCTCTTGCCTTACTGCCTTTACATCTGATGTTCTTGCGTCTGTAATGCCTTTCCCTCAGTTCTTCTTGGGGGTGACTCCTTCTCATCATGCAGGGTCAGCTCATCAGAAAGGACTTCCATGACCACCTGGCTAAAGTAATGTCCTTCTCCATGACCTCCTGTCACTCTCTGCAATGGTATTCACATTTTCTTTCTTTTTCTTTCTTTTTTTTTTTTGAGATGGAGTTTCACTCTTGTCACCCAGGCTGGAGTGCGATGGCGTGATCTCGGCTCACGGCAACCTCCACCTCCCGGGTTCAGGCAATTCTCCAGCCTCAGCTTCCTGAGTAGCTGGGATTACAGGTATGCACCACAGTGCCTGGCTATTTTTGCATTTTTAATAGATGGGGTTTCTCCATGTTGGTCAGGCTGGTCTCGAACTCCGGAACTCAGGTGATCCACTCGCCCTGGCCTCCCAAAGTGTTGGGATTACAGGTGTGAGCCACCGCACCTGGCCCACATTTTCAGGAATTTATAATTTCTGTCCCAATTTGGCTATAAGTTTCAAGAATACTGGGACCTGGATTGTTCACTGAAACATCCCTAGAGCTGCAGCAATGGCTGAAACACCATGGACAGTCAGCAAATATTTGCTGAGCAAATGGAAGACTACACAACAAGGTAATGTTTGACAAATACATAAAGGATGAAATTCTATTAGAGTGTAGAGAAGAATGGGAGAGGAGTCATTGAAAAGGTCAAGGATGCTTACATGCGAGGCAGAGTGTTTGACCCAGATGGGATTTGTTCCAGGGGAGGGGAAGCTAACAGAAGCAAAGGCAAGATCATTGGACAATGCAGGGGGTACCCAGGCAGTGGGTGTCAGTCCAGTTTGGCCAGAATGAGGATTGCATAGATGGGGTGAATATACTGTGAAGCTCATGAAACTTAAGCTGAAGGGTTTATCACATGCTTAGGTACTGCCAAGGCCCTTGTATGGCCCTAACAAGGGTCTCAAGTGGTCATGTTTCTGTAACGTTTGCAAGAATAGGATAGTTTAACCTCAATCAATTAAGACTGATGTTTCCTTCCATGACTTCCCTTCCATTTCTCCCATCTCACTCCTGATGTGTTGGGCAGCATTGGAATTTCTGCAAGCCATTTTTGGATCTATAATAACTGAAGGAATTTGAGTTGGGGATACATTTGGTTTAGGTTCAGTGGGATATATTTATGCTGTTCACAGTTACTTCCTTATAGAGTTAAGTAATTGCTAGCTGGCTTAATGTAGAAATGGTTTCCAGAAATATGCTTACTACTCACTGGGCCAACTCACCTGGAATTAGGTCATGAAGCCTGCACTGCGATCCTAGTCCCTAATAAAACGGACTTCAAACCAACAAAGATCAAAAGAGACAAAGAAGGGCATTACATAATGGTAAAAGGATCAATCCAACAAGAAGAGCTAACAATCCTAAATATATACGCATCCAATACAGGAGCACCCAGATACATAAAGCAAGTTCTTAATGACCTACAAGGAGACTTAGACTCCCACACAATAATAGTGGAAGACTTAAACACTCCACTGTCAATATTAGACAGATCAACGACACAGAAAATTGACTTGAACGCAGAGCTGGACCAAGCAGACCCAACAGACATCTACAGAACGCTCCACCCCAAAACCACAGAATATACATTCTTTTCAGCACCACATCGCACTTACTCTAAAATTGACCACATAATTGGAAGTAAGTCACTTCTCAGCAAATGCAAAAGGATGGAAATCATGCAGCCTGAATGTTCCCAAGTATGTGGGTCATGGAAGGAGAAACAAGGTTTGAGACATGCAGACCCAGAAGTTAAACTGTAGAAAATCACTGCAAAAATTTTGTATATAAGAAAAAAACTTGATAGAGATTATGATGGTTAATTTTATGTGTCAACTTGACTGGGCTTCACAGCAAAAGAAGTACAGGGATGGAGCTGTGCCCATGGAATTCACTGGTCTTACCATGTTCCATGCTGAAGTGGCTGGCTTCATAGAACATTGGAAGAGTCCTTGGAAGACTCAATTACAGCACCAGCTAAGTGGTAATACCTTGCAGGGCTGGGGCAAGGTTCTCCAGAAGGCTGGATATGCTCTGAATTAGTATCCAATATATGGTGCTATTTCTCTCCTAGCCAGGATTCATGGATCCAGGAATCAAGCGGGTGGAAATGGGAGTGGCACCACTCACTATCACCCCTAGTGACCCACTAGCAAAATGTTTGTTTCCTGTTCTTGAGACTTTATGCTTTGCTGGCCTAGAGGTCTTAGTTCCAGAGGGAAGAATGCTGCCAGCAGAAGACAAAACAATGATTTCATTGAGCTGGAAGTTAAGACTGCCACCACGCCACGGGCTTTTCATGCCTCTGAGTCAACAGCCTGAGAGAGGAGAAGGAAATAATACCCAATGATCAGTAATTGTGCAGAGCCAGGATGAAAAACTCAAATGCCCATAGGGGCCAGGCAATAAAGCAAGTAAATGAAGGTGTTTGCAATGTTAAACTGATGGGTATATTATTTACTTATATAAATATATGCTTTCTTAAAAAAAATACATGGCTTCTTTGGTCTAGTTTTCATTCTCATGGGTACAAGAACGATTTCTTGGCCTAAAGGGGTATATGACTCTGAAAGGGCAATGATCCTGGACTCGTGGGGACTGTGGTGAACCTGAGAATTATCCAGCTTCCGCTCACGATGCCAGGTGCAAATGGGCCTGGTATTATCAGACCTGATGTCCCAAAAGAAGCCATACAGCCTGATTTTCATGTGAAATCCTAATTTCTAAGCATCGTTAATGCATTTATTTATTTACTTTAAAAATAACATGTAGCCCAGAAGGTATTTATCTATGAGTCAGATACAAACCATGTTGGAGCTAGAACTAATGAGCTCAGTGAAAATAAACAATGAAACTAAAATCACAAAGAGGATGTTGATGAACATGTGTGTATTTAACATATGCCAAGTGCTGTTCTAAACGCCTTGCCTAAATGAACTCATGTAGACTTCATTGCAACCCCATGAAGTTAGGTATCATTATTCCCTTTTTTAAATTGTGGAAACTGAGGATCAGAGAGGCCCAGATCATGTAGCTACAAGTAGCGAAGCCAGGATTTACAACAAGCAATAGAGTTCCAGAACTTGGATTCTTCCAGAAAAGACCTCTAGATTCCACACTCAGGAACAGGGGTTATTATCCTAGGGACTGAGGGTGGGTTTCGGGAGGCACATGGAATCCTGAAATTCTATATATGTTTTTACGTGAATACAAGAGTGTGTTTTTCTTGGAAAGGAGGTTTTCATAAAGTTCTCAAAGGGAGGCCAAGTGCAGTGACTCATGCCTGTAATCCCAGCACTTTGGGAGGTCGAGGCAGGAGGATTGCTTGGGGCCTGGAGTTCAACCAACCTTGGCAACATGGCAAAACCCCATTGCTAAAAAATTAGCCAGACATGGTGTCACATGTCTGTTGTCCCAGCTACTTGGGAGGCTGAGTCAGGAGGATTGCTTGAGCCCAAGAGTTTGAGAAGGTTGCAGTGAGCTGTGATCATGCAGTGCATTCCAGCCTGGGAGAAAGAGAGACCCTGTCTAAAAAAAAAAGCAATACACACACACACACACAAATATATATACATATATATGTGCTGTAGTCAGTCAGTTCTCTTATAGTTGCGAGGGACACAAAACTCATGCCACAGAGATTTCACACAAACAAACACACTGTCTCCATCCATCTCTTGTTCCATTTTTTGTTGCAGCAATTCTCTCTTCCTGTTGTTAAGAAGACTGCACCAGCTTTGGTCCAAAAGCAAACTAGGTTCTACTTGAAAGGAATATGTTACAACTCAGAAATGTTTGCAAAAGTCTCCTTGCATCTCATTGGCCCAAACTGAATGACACACTCAGACTTAAACCAATTGCTTATGATCAAGAGAATATGATGATCTAAGTGGCCAATTCTGAATCACATGTTCATATCTGGAGCCAATCAATACCATCCCAACCACATGGCCTAGAAATAGGTAAGGGTCCTTTAAGGGAGACATGAAAGAGCCACAAATACACACCTTAGATAGTTACTGGTGGAGGATTATCTACTATGCCTTGGAGAATCTGAATGGGACTTATCTAAAAAAATTCATGTTTAAAACCACTGCAAAAGCTGCAAGTTCCATATCATTTTTTTTTTTCTGACTGGGAGGACCTTACCCCAGGGTCCTCTAGGAGTTATTGGTCAGATGGTGACTTGATTGCTGTTCTCTAAATAGAGCTTTCACATCCCAGATGACTCTTCTAACTTTCTGCAGAGCTCCCACATCCGTTCCTTCATCTGATCTAAATTTAACAGCACTCCTGTGAGTCAGAGAAGTGAAGTAACTTGCTTAAAGTCACACAGCTCAGCCGAATTTCCTGCCTCCTGGCTTACAAACAGAGCAGTGGCTCCACCCATCTTGATCCTGGGGTACTGACAAGAAATAATTTGGGGAAGTTAGATGGGGTAGAGGCAGAAGTACAGACAATTAAACATGAAGGATGAAGAAGGCAAAAGATGAACCAGCCAGCCCTCGTCTCTGGATACATAAGCTCCAAGTGTGGAGGAGACTCGGACAGAAAAGCAGACTGTTCTCTGTGTTTGTTTATCTGTTAGCACAGGTAAGTACAGAGCCTTCTGGGAGAGCCCACTGATTTTGGTGGAAACAGCCTTCTTCAAGTGATGACGGGAGGGAGCGAGCCTGCATCTTTAAGGATCACACAATCCTATTTTAATTATTAACTTGCTGCATTATTAACCGACCAGCTGTGTGAGGCAGAAAACCAAGGGTCAGAACTCCAGGGCAACGTTTCATTCCTGGTGCTGCCTCCAGTCCAGTGGTTCTCAACTCTTGTTGGGGCCCTTTCAGAACTTGATGAGTGATAACAAAACTTCAGAAAAGCGCATGATTTGTATGCAATTTCAAGATTCGCCTAAGAATACAGCTGCAGGTATTTCCTGCCAGTGCCTTGTGGGGCTTCCCACATCAGGTCTTATGTGGTCCCAGGTCCCCTATATTAATTTATTTGTTTTTTTTTTTTAAGACCGAGTCTTATTGTCACTGGGCCAGAGTGCAGTGGTGCAATCTCGGCTTACTGCAACTTCTGCCGCCCGGGTTCAAGCAATTCTTCTGCCTCAGTCTCCTGAGTAGCTGGGACTACAGGCGTGCACCACCGCGCCCAGCTAATTTTTGTATTTTTAGTAGACATGGGGTTTCACCGTGTTGGCCAGGATGGTCTCGATCTCTTGACCTTGTGATCCGCCCACCTTGGCCTCCCAAAGTACTCGGATTACAGGCGTGAGCCACTGTGCTCAGCCGGTCTCCTATATTTCTTGGTCTCTCTCTGAGTAATGATAACTCCTAAAGGTAGATACAGGGAGAGGAGGAAAGGAAAGGGATCAGGAAGTAGGACATAACAGACAGGCCTGAATTATTCGAAGAGAGAAAAATAAAGTTCTGTTTGCTGAATTGTCCTTCACTAGGCACTGGTCAACCAAAACTCTAAGCAGATAGTCCCATGGATGAATGTGCATGCTTGAGTGCCTTCATTTCCAAACTTCAGCCATGCAGAGGCCACCTCCAAGCCTTTTGTTTCATTTCACCTGCATTGTGACTGTTTTCCTTTAAAGCAATACACTTACACTTAAATTTCTTTTAAAGGGAAACTTTATATTACTACCAGAAACATAGAGTTGCAAGTGTTATTTGAAAGGGATTAAACACTCAGAAAACAAAACAATAGTATTAAATCCTAGCTAGCCTTCATAACTGTCCTTCACTCTGAGCCCAGAGATGTACTTTCTATTTAAACAACAAAGAAAGACAGGGTGTGGGGAGTGTGGAGGTGTCGGGGGATGAGAATAGCAAGGAAAAGAGATGTTAGACACCGAACTGAGACTTTTTTTTTTTTTTTTTGAGAGGGAGTCTAGTTCTGTCCTCCAGGCTGGAGTGCAGTGGCACAATCTCAGCTCTCTGCAACCTCTGCCTTCTGGGTTCAAGTAATTCTCCCTGCCTCAACCTCCCAAGTAGCTGGGATTACAGGTGCCCACCACTATGCCTGGCTAATTTTTTTTTTTTTTTTTTTTTTTTTGCATTTTTAGAGAGATGGGATTTCACCACGTTGGCCAAGCTGGTCTTGAACTCCTGACCACAGGTGATCCACCCACCTTGGCCTCCCAAAGTGCTGGGATTACAGGCAAGAGCCACCGCACTCAGCCTTTTTTTATTTTTGAGACAGAGTCTCACCATGTTGCCCATGTTGGAGTGCAATGGTGCGATCACAGCTCACTGTAGCCTCTACCTCCTGAGTTCAAGCAATTCTCCTGCCTCAGCTTCCCCAATAACTGGGACTGTAGGCATGTGCCATCATGCCCAGCTAATTATTGTTATTTTTTTAATTTGCAGCTGCAAGGTCTCACTATATTGCCAAGGTTGGTTTCAAATTCCTGGCCTCCAGTGATCCTCCCATCCCAGCCTCCCCAAAGTGTTGGGATTATAGGCGTGAGCCACCTCACCCAGCAACGAGACTCTTGATATTATCAGGACTGAAATGATTGCAAGAAGATCGTCACTTTCTCACCAAATGCTTCACTCTTACTTCATTCTCCACACAATGGGGAAAGACTGTGATTTATTTAACAAATATTTACTGAGTTGCCTACTAAGTGTTCTTGGCCCTAGGGGAGGGGAGGACAGACATGGTCCTGCCCTTCTGGAGGGAATATTTTCATGGTGAAGACAAACAACTAAGCGAAAAATAAATTAATCTCAAATGGGGTTGAGTACTGTTTAAAAAACTAACAAGGGGTTACATTAGTGAGTTGTGGAGGCGTGGGAGGTGCGAGGATGGACTTCACATGCTGGAGGCAAGATCGGGAGGTAGTTTGGTCCTCCAGTGAGTGAGACTAGTGTTTCCAATAGAAAAGTCATGTTCAGGGTCGGATTCTTAAGCAGTGGGAAAGTGGTTAGCAGCTGTAACTTGATATCCCAGGCATAATCTGAAGGACACTACAGAGACCTGCTCTTTGCCCCTGATTCAGTCAGAAAGCAAAGCAGATGTTAGTATTAATAGTTTTCCAGTCCAGTGGCCAAGAGAAAACAAAATATGTCATACATGTGGTTATATTTAAAGGGAAGATTACAACACATGTTCAACCAATGTTCGATGTCGCTGGAGCGAGGGATTGCATCTGTAATCGCAGCTGATTAATCTAATTAACTGCAAAGGAAGACGCCTATTTTCAAGTTCAGCCAAAACTGTCCGAGTACACAGTACTTACAATGTTTTCCCCAATGCTTTCCTTGTAAGGTTGCAACCTGCCATGCTGTTTTTAAATGCCCAGGTCCTGGCGAGATGATATGAGGATTTTCCTTTGCCGTCTTGACCTGACTGCCATAGAGGTAAAAGCTCAATATGCTTAAGAAGTTAGATTCTAAAAAATAATAAACTGGTACCACTGCTTTTGATTGCAGTTGATCTGTTTCCGGATAGAGACTGTACAATCCATGAAGACACATAACACTCTTAGAAGTCACTGCTCCATGCTGTGCCCCTCATCCCTGCCTGGGAGCTTGGTATCTCTACCTCCCACCTTACTAAGCAATACCTCTGCCTTCACTCAGAGTGCTGAGGACGTGGGTGAAAGCTACTCAAAAAACAGTTCTTGAAATCTCAGGTTCAATACCAGCCTCCTAAGTCCTAGCGATTCCCAAAGGAGTGAGAGGTGGGAGGTGGCCAGGATGAAAGGCTGATTTTAGCTCTGCATTTGGGGCCTCTTGAATCATCTTTGTTTGATGGGAAACTGGAAAGACTGGGGGAGGATAACGGATTAAGCTCATTCCATTGAAAAGAGCTCACTCAGATATCAGGAAAAAGCCAGATGATAAAACTAGATTTACAAACCACAGGCGGTTTGCCTCCTCATCCGCTGCAGACTGAAAGCTCTTGGGTAATGACATGTTAGGCTCCCTGAGGCAGAGGGGTTAGAGCATGGGCTTTGCACTCAGACAGCCGTGGGTTCAAATCCCAGCTCTCCCATTTACTGCGTGTTAAACATGCGTACGTTGCTTAACCCCTTGAGCTTCAGTTTTCCCATCTGGGAAATGGGTATGACACCACCTGCTTCTCAGAGTTGTGCTGAGGGTAAGAGATGATGCCTATGAAACTGTCAAGGTCAGTGCATGCACTATAGTTTGCACCTGCATTCAGTAAACAATAAGTTCTCGCTGCCACCCTCATCTTCTCCAGATTTTCACTTTTCCCTCCCACTTTCCTCTGGAGACTGCCTGCACTCTAAGCCATCTCTATGATGTCATCGAACCCAGATCTTTCCAATTCTACCTTAGACCAGATATTTTTCAGGGGCAAGGCTGGGTGACAGCCATCAGTCCAAGCTATGGCCAAGGAAAGTGCTCTATCCCTGTCCAGTGGGAATTCCCAAGTGGGTTCTGTGTAACAATAACTAATGCTTGTGAGCGTTCGTTGAAGGAATAATAATAATTATAATTATATTATAATATAATTAAATATATTATAATATATATACTATATTATAATATAATATAGTATAATATATTAATATATTATATTATATCATAATAATTATATAATAATAATTATTATTATATTATTGAGATGGAGTCTCACTCTGTTGCCCAGGCTGGAATGCAGTGGCAAGATATTGGCTCACTGCAACCTCCGCCTCTCAGGTTCAAGCAATTCTTCTGCCTGAGCCTCCTGAGTAGCTGGGATTACAGGCGCCCACCCACCACCACATTCAGCCAATTTTTGTATTTTTAGTAGAGACAGGGTTTCACCGTGTTGTTCAGTCTGACCTCAAGTGATCCGCCTGCCTCAGCCTCCCAAAGTGCTGGGATTACAGGTGTGACCCACCACAGCTGGCGAGAGTTATTTTATTTTGAATGGAATGCTGTGGTCATATTAATTTAGGAAATACCTAGAGATTCACAGTGCATATTCATATTAAGGGTTCTGAGAAATAGTGTAGCAAATAAACCCACAGCGTTGTTTACGCTAACTTTCCCACTTGATCTGACCTAGTCACCTCCTATTATCCCTCCTCTTTTCTTGGAGTGCTTTCCTTTAAATCCTTCAATTCATCTTCCTGAAGCTCTCTCGTCCACTTTCACAGACGTGGAAATGGGGTTCAGAGAGGTGAAGTGACTTGCCCACGCTGGCTCAGCTGGATAGCATCAGGACCAGCTGCTTTCTTCCTGAATCCAAGGCTCTTTTCTATACATCTCAAGAAACAGCTAAATACATCCCTTTCTGGCTAAACAACCACAGAATCTATCAGTCACTGGCTGGGCTCTTGGGATGACATCACCCAACAAGTTCATTTTCCCAAAAAAGGGAAAACCAGAAAAGGGAAGTGATTTGTCCAAAAGTGACAGAAACAGAGGTGGCAGATCCAGACCTGGCACCCAGCCCACTAAGCCCCAGGCCAGGCCACCTTCACCCTACGCCTGACGCTCACTTGTCTGGTTCAAGCCCCTCAGTCATCTTAATTATGTCAATAGAAAACAGCTTCCTAGGCCAGGCGCAGTGGCTCACGCCTGTAATCCCAGCACTTTGGGAGGCCAAAGTGAGTAGATCACCTGAGGTCAGGAGTTCGAGAACAGGCTGACCAACATGGCAAAACCCCATCTCTACTAAAAAAAAAAAAATACAAAATTAGCTGGGCATGGTGGTGGGTGCCTGTAATCCCAGCTACTTGGGAGGCTGAGGCAGGAGAATCGCTTGAACCCGGGAGATGGAGGTTGCAGTGAGCTGAGATCATGCTATTCCACTCCAGCCTGGGCAGTAAGAGTGAAACTCTGTCTTAAAAAAAAAAAAAAGAAAGAAAAAGAAAAAAGTAAAAACAGCTTCCTTCCCTCCAATACTAGACTGCACTGTCCAGTAGGTCTCTGTGTGATAACAGAAATGTTCTATAGCTGTGCTATTCAGTATGGTAACCACTAACTACATGTGGCTACTGCTCTCTTGAGATGTATCTAGCCCAAAAGAGGAAGTAAATTTTTTTTTTTTAAGACGGAATTTCACTCTTGTTGCCCAGGGTGAAGTGCAATGGCGTGATCTCGACTCACTGCAACCTCCATCTTCCGGGTTCAAGCGATTCTCCTGCCTCAGCCTCCTGAGTGGCTGAGATCACAGGTGCAGGCCACCACGCCCGGCTAATTTTGTATTTTTAGTAGAGACGGGGTTTCTCCATGTTGGTCAGGCTAGTCTCAAACTCCTGACCTCAGTTGATCCGCCTGACTCAGCCTCCCAAAGTGCTGGGATTACAGATGTGAGCCACCACGTCTTGTCAGAAGAAAACTTTTAATGCTATTTAATTTTACTTAATGTACACTTGAATGGCCACATGTGGCTAATGCCTACCATATTTGGACAGGGCAACTCTAAAGGTCAGAAATCAAGGCCAGGCATGGTGGCTTATGCCTGTAATCCTAGCATTTTGGGAGGCTGAGGTGGGAGGATTGCCTGAGCCCAGGAGTTCGAGACCAAGCTAGGCAACACAGGGAGACGTCATCTGTACAAAAACAGCCGGGCATGGTGGCATGGACCTATAATCCCAGCACTGTGGGAGGCCAAAGCGGGAAGACCACTTGAGCCCAGGAGTTTGAGACCCGCCTGGGCAACGTGGCCAAACTCCATCTCTATAACAAATTTAAAAACTAGCTGGGTGTGGTAGCCTGGGCCAGTGGTCCCAGTTACTCAGGAAGCTGAGGCAGGAAGATTGCTTGAAGCTGAGGCTGCAGGGAGCCACGATCATGCCACCACACCCCAGCCTAGGTGACAGAACAAGACTCTGTCTCAAAAAAGAAAATAAATCATATCACACTGAGTCTACTGAGACCCACTCAGTGTAATTATCATATGAGTAGAAGATCCTCATAAGAACTGTTGAGGCTAAACTGCCTGGGCCTTATTGGGGGCTAAACTCCCTTTTATCAAGGCACAATCTGAGATGTTTTTGCTCAAGTTACTTCTTCCTTCCCTGGCAGCATCCTACCCAGCTTCTAATCTAAGCTCAAACGCACCCTCCTTCAGGAGGATTTGCTGTTCTAGCTTCTCCCCACCAAAGAAGGGATTCTTCTTTGGAACTCCCACTCTCCTTTATTTATCTCTAGATGGATGAAAAAGGAAGAGGGTTTCTGTTTTGCTAAAAGCCCTCTGGTAAGCAAGTGGATGAAAGAGGAGAGAGTGTGCCTGGGGCAGGGGTGGAAGGGGGATTTGTGTCAGGGCAAATGCTAGGTAGCTTGAGAGACATAAAGAAGATGTAATCAGAGAAGAGGGGTGATATGTGGTTTAACCTTCTCCTCTATCTGCCCTACAACGTCTTTAGTGAAAGTAGACATTACAAACCACAGTGACGCGTGGATAAAACTCAGCATGTTGGAGAAGAAGAGCAAATCACATGCTTCACCATAAAAACACTCAATATCCTAGGAATAGAAGGGAACTTCCTCAACCAGATAAAGGGCATCTGTGAAAAACCCAGTGCTAATGTCATGCTTAATCGTGAAAGACTGAAAGCCTTCCCCCTAAAATCAGGAATGAGAAAAGGATGTCTACTCCTGCCACTGCTAGTCAACATTGTTCTGGAAAATTCTAGGCAGAACAAGTAGGCAAGAGAAAAGAAGAGGCATCCAGCATGGAAAGAAAGGAAGAAGTAAAACGGTCTCTGTTTGACAGCTGTCATAATCTTGCACATAGAAGATGATGAAGAATCTACCAAAAAACTATTTGAATGACTAAATGAGTTTAGTATGGTTGCAGGATACAAGATCAACATGTAAAAAACAGTTGGGCCAGGCGCGGTGGCTTATGCCTGTAATCCCAGCATTTGGGGAGGCTGAGATGAGTGGATCATGAGGTCAGGAGATCAGGACCATCCTAGCTAACACAGTGAAACCCTGTCCTTACTAAAAATACAAAAAATTAGCTGGTCGTGGTGGTACGCGCCTCTGATCCCGGCTACTTGGGAGCCTGAGGCATGAGAATCACTTGAACCCGGGAGGCAGAAGTTGCAGTGAGCTGAGATTGTGCTGCTGCACTCCAGCCTAGGTGACAGAACAAGACTCCATCTCAAAAAACAAACAAACAAACAAAACCCAATTGTAGTTCTTCTATATGTTGACAAGGAGAAAACTGAGAATGAAATTAAGAAAACTTCATTTATAAGACCATCAAAAATAATAAAAAATAAGGCTATACATGGTAGCTCATGCCTATAATCTCAGCATTATGGGAGGCTAAGGCAGGAGGATCACTTGAGCCCAGGAGTTTGAGACCACCTGGGCAATATGGCAAGACCCCATCTCTATACAATTTTTAAAAAACTAGCCAGGTGTAGTGGCCATGCTGGCAGCCCTAGTTACTCAGGAGGGTGAGGTGGGAGGATCACCTGAACTCAGGAATTTGAGGCTGCAGTGAGCTATTATCTGCCCACTGTACTCCGTCCAGCCAGCGTGTCAGAGAAACCTTTTCTCTAAATGAAAATAAATAAATAAAAGAAAATGTTGACTGGAGGGAGGGCGGGAGGCCAGGCCAGCCGGGCACTGGACTAAAGCCAGCCCCCTCGCTCCACCCCAGCGTCAAAAAATTTATTTAAAAAAAGAAAATGTTAAAAAAGAATGAAATATTTAGGAATATATTTAAACAAAGAAGTATGAGACTTTACAATGAACAACCATGCAACCTTGCTGAAAGAAACTAAAGACCTAAATAAATGGAAAGACATCCTATGTTTATAGATGGAAAGGTTTAATATTGTTAAGATGGCAAAATTCAAATAGATCTACAGATTCAATACCATCCTGTCAAAATACCAGATAACTCCTTTGCAGAAATTAACAAACCAATCCTGAAATTCATATGGAAATTCAAGAGAATCAGAACAGTTAATCTTTAAAAAGAACAAAGTTAGAGAGATCCAAGATGGCCGACTAGCAGCAGCTCAGGATTGTAGCTGGCAGTGAAAGCGCAGAGAGCTAGTGGATGCCGCAATTTCAGACAAATTTCTCTTGCCCACAAACTGGGAGATTCCCGGCAGAGGAGCCACACGAGTCACCAGCGTGACTCTTTTGGCTGGCGTGGCTGTTTTGCCAGCACACCGGCACGGCGCTTCTCAGTGCGGAGTATATGGGACTGGGTGCCCTTTCAGTCGGGCTCAGCTGGTCCCATCCCCACAAGGAGAACAGCAATTGAAAGCGTTGAGGACTGAGAGTTGCACAGCAAGCACAGCCGAACCCGGGAAGGCGTAGCTCTGTGGGGAAGGGGCGTCCGCCGAAGGAAAACTAAGAAACAGAAAAAACTTCATCACCAACAAGCCGGACGTCCACTCAGAGACCCAATCTGAAAGTCAGCAATTACAAAGGCGACAGGTGGATAAATCCACAAAAATGGGAAGAAACCAGTGCAAAAAGGCTGAGAACACCCGAAATCAGAATGCCTCTCCTCCTACAGGGGATCGCAGCTCCTCATTAGCAAGGGAACAAGGCCTGATGGACAGTGAGTGTGATGATCTCACAGAATCAGGCTTCAGAAGGTGGATAATAAGAAACTACTGTGAGCTAAAAGAACATGTTCTAACCCAATGCAAAGAAACTAAGAACCTTGAAAGAAGATTTAATGAAATGCTAACGAGAATGGACAACTTAGAGAAGAATATAAGTGAATTGATGGAGCTGAAAAACACAACACAAGAGCTTCGCAAAGCATGCACAAGTTTCAACAGCCGAATTGACCAAGCAGAAGAAAGGATATCAGAGGTCGAAGATC
>CAUYQU010068402.1:0-29112 GCA_963574635.1 Cheracebus regulus | reverse complement strand
GATGAAGTTATTTCTGTTTCTTAGTTTTCCTTCTAACAGTCTGGCCCCTCGGCTGTAGGACTGCTGAGGTCCACTACAGGCCCTGCTTCCTGGGGATCACCTGCAGCAGCTGCAGAACAGTAAAGGTTGCTACCAGTTTCTTCTTCTCCTATCTTTGTCCCAGAAGGATACCCGCCAAATGTCAGTCTGATCTCTCCTTTATGAGGTGACTCTTTGGATATACAGGCGTCAGGGAGCTGCTTGAGGAGACAGTCTGTCCTTTATAGGAGCTCAAGTGCTGAGTTGTGAGCTCCGTTGTCCATTCAGAGCTGCTGGGCAGGTACGTTTAAGTCTGCTGCAGCAGAACTCATAAACCCCTTTTTTTTCCCCCAGGTGTTCTGTCTCGGGGAGTTAGGGCTTTATTTATGAGTTTCCACTGTGCTGCTGCCTTTTTTTCAGGGCTGCCCTGCCCAGCAAGGAGGCAGCCCAGTCACTGTCTGCCTGCAGAGGCTTTGCTGAGCTGCTGTGGGCTCCGCCTGGCTGCCGTGTGAACTTCCCCGCAGTCCTGTTTATATGCGTGTAATTAGAACTGCCTTGGCAATAGTGTCCCGCCTCTGTAATGGCGGGTTGCCTTGGCAACGGCGGGTTGCCTCGGCAACAGCAGGCTGCCTCCGCAATGGCGGACTACCTCTGTAGTGGTGGGGTGCCCCGGTAATGGCGGACGCCCCTCCCCCACAGAACTGGACCGTCCCGGGTTCAGCTTTGCCCGATGCGAAACTCTCAACCAAGAGCCTTTCCAATTGCTGTTTTAGCCGAGCCTGATCACCTGGCTCGCTCTCTCAGAGCCTTTTGTTTTTTAGTTGAATGGTCGACTCCCAGGTGTTCCAGTCGCCTATTGAAAAGGTGCCCGGGATCTGTGTGATTTCCCTGGCGGGGACACACTGTGCAGGCTGAAACAGCAGCTCTGAGATTCATAGCGCCTTTTTGCCTGGGAATCTCCTGGGCTGGCTCCCTGATTCAGTCCCCTTTTTAATCTGCCTTCCCGTAGCTCCACTCGCCAGTTAAAAGGGCACACAGACCAGTGTATTTTGTAAGGAGAACCGCCGCGCCGGGGCGCCGGCAAAGCAGCCGCGCTGGCCAAAACAGCTGCCCTGGCCAAAACAGTCGCGCCGGCCAAAACAGCCGCACTGGCGACCCGTGGGGCTGCTCCACCTGGGAATCTCCTGGTCTGGGGGTAATAAAAATCCATCTGGAAATGCAGCATCCACTCACCCTCTGCACTTTCACTGGGAGCTGCAATCCTGAGCTGCTTCTAGTCGGCCATGTTGGATCTCTCTAACCACATTGGTTCTTTAAGAGCACTAATAAAATCGACAAACCTGTATAGAGCTAGGCAAAAAAGAAAGGCAAGTACAATAAACAGTAGTTTGAATGAAAAAGAGCTGTACTGTGAAATACTGTATGCCAGTATGTTTGTTTATTTGTTTTTTTTTTTTTTTTTTTGAGACAGAGTCTCACTCTGTCACCCGGGCTAGGGTGCATTGATGCAATCTCGGCTCACTGCAACCTCCACCTCCCCGGTTCAAGTGATTCTCCTGCCTCAGCCTCCCAAGTAGCTGGGATTAAAGGCGTGTGCCACCACGACTGGCTAATATTTTTATTTTTAGTAGAGATGGGGTTTCACCACGTTGGTCAGGCTGTTCTCGAACTCCTGACCTCGCAATCTGTGTGCCTTGGCCTCCCAAAGTGCTGAGATTACAGGTGTGAGCCACCGCACCTAGGCATATGCCAGTATGTTTGAAAACTTAAACAAAATGAAAAATTTTCCTGAAAGGGCCAAGAATATATGACAATGTCAAAGGGAAAAGAGAAGGGAAAGGAAGGGGAGGAGAGGAGCTAAGATTAACGATTACCGTAAAATTATAGCAATTAAGAGATCAGGGTAAGGCACAAGGCTAGTCAAATCAACCAGTGATACAGAATACAGATCTTTTTTTGTTTTGTTTTCGTTTTTTGTTTGTTTGTTTTTGAGACCGAGCCTCACTCTGTTGCCCAGACTGGAGTGCAGTGACGTGACCTCAGCTCACTGAAACCTTTCCCTCCCGGGCTCAAGCGATTCTCCTGCCTCAGGCCCTGAATAGCTGGGATTACAGGTGTGCACCACCATACCCAGCTAATTTTTGTATTTTTAGTAGAGACGGGGTTTCACCGTGTTAGCCAAGCTGGTCTCAAACTTCTGGCCTCAAGTGTTCTGCCTGCCTCCGCCTCCCAAAGAGCTGGTATTATTACAGGCATGAGCCACCGTGTCCAGCCTCAGAATACAGATCTTAAATGGAGATGCAAATATATACAAAAACTTCTGTGTTACTAAAGTAACATAAATTAGTGGGGAAAAGGATGGGCTGTTCATTAAGTGCTACTGGGGAAATTAGTTATCCTTATAAATAAAAGATAAAAATAATCCCCATCTCACAGCATACTAAAAATAAATTCCGAATAAAGAACCAAACATAAAAAGAAAAAATTGAGAACTTTTAGGAGAAAATTAGGAAATATCTTTATGAATTTGGTATAGGAAAGAACTTATAAACAAGAATGGAAAAGTTTGCCAGGCATGGTGGCTCATGCCTATAACCCCAGCACTTTGGGAGGCTGAGGTGGGAGGATAGCTTGAGCCCAGGAGTTCAAGACCAGCCTGGGCAACAAAGTGGGACCTTCTCTCTACAAAAAAATTTAAAAATTAGCCAGGAATGGTGGCACGTGCCTATGGTCCCAGCTACTCTAGTGGCTGAGGCAGGAGGATTGCTTGAGCCTGGGAGTTCAGGGTGAACCATGATTCCCAGTGGTGAATCAGTAGTGAACCATGATCGCACCACTGTATTCCAGCCTGCGTGATGCAGTGAGACCCCGTCTCAACAACAGCAACAACAGTAATAAAATTTGTTTGAAAAGGGAAAAGCACAAGTAATAAAGAAAAAGATTAAGTATTTCAACTCCATACATTGACCTACAAAGGCTTGGCCTACTGAAAAGCAATGAGAAATATAATTTAAAAAATAGGCAAAAGATAAAAATGTACAGTTTACAGAAGAGAAATTGAAAATGATTCCAGAGGAAAAAAAGGGATAGAATGTTCAACTTCACCTAACAAAAAAGTTAAAAACTGAAGTCACATTGAGATCCCATTGCACACTCATCTGTCTGACATTACCAAAAGTTTGTGGGTTGTGGAGCAATCAGTGGAGAGTATAAAGGTTTTTTTGGCACAAAATTTTAATTGTTTTTATTATACTTTTAAGTTCTAGGGTACATGTGCAGAACGTGCAGGTTTGTTACATAGGTATGCATGTGCCATGGTGGTTTGCTGTACCCATCAACTCGTCATCTACGTAAGGTGTTTCTCCTGATACTATCTCTTCTTTAGCCCCCCACCCTCCAACAAGCCAATAATAGTATTGCTGGGTCAAATGGTATTTCTGATTCTAGATCGTTGAGGAATCTCCACACTGTCTTCCACAATGATTGAACTAATTTACACTCCCACCAACAGTGTAAAAGTATTCCTATTTCTCTACGTCCTCTTTAGCATCTGTTATTTCCTGACTTTTTAATGATCGCCATTCTAACTGGTGTGAGATGGTATCTCTTTGGTGATTTGATTTGCATTTCTCTCTCTCTCTCTTTTTGAGATGGAGTCTCACTCTGTTGCTCAGGCTGGAGAGCAGTGGTATGATCTTGGCTTATTGCAATCTCTGCCTCCCGGGTTCAAGTGATTCTCCTGCCTCAGTCTCCCAAGTAGCTGTGACTACAGGCACCCATCACCACGCCCAACTAATTTTTGTATTTTTGGTAGAGATGAGTTTCACCCTATTGACCAGGCTGGTCTTGAACTCCTGACCTTGTAATCCACTCGCCTTGGCCTCCCAAAGTGCTGGGATTACAGGCGTGAGCCACTACACCTGGCCTGATTTGCATTTTTCTAATGACCAGTGATGATGAGCTTTTTTTCATGTTTGTTGGCGGCATAAATATCTTCTTTTGAGAAGTGTCTGTTCATATCCTTTGCTTACTTTTTGATGGGTTGTTTGTGTTTTCCGTTTTTTTTGTTTGTTTGTTTTAATAAATTTGTTTAAGTTCCTTGTAGATTTTGGATATTAGCCCATTGTCAGATGGATAGATTGCAAAAATTTTCTCCTGTAGGTCACCCGTTCACTCTGATAATTGTTTTGCTGTGCAAAAGTTCTTTAGTTAGATCCCATTTGTCAAATTTGGCTTTTGTTGTCATTGCTTTTGGTATTTTAGTAATGAAGTCTTTGCCCATGCTTATGTCCTGAATGGTATTGCCTAGGTTTTCTTCTAGGGTTTTTATGGTTTTAGGTCTTATGTTTAGGTCTTTAATCCATCTAGAGTTACTTTTTGTGTAAGGTGTAAGGTCCGTTTTCTGCACATGGCTAGCCAGTTTTCCCAACACCGTTTATTAAATAGGGAATCCTTTCCCCATTGCTTGTTTTTGTCAGGTTTGTCAAAGATCAGATGATTGTAGATGTGTAGTGTTATTTCTGAGGCCTCTGTTCTGTTCCATTGGTCTATATATCTGTTTTGGTACCAATACCATGCTGTTTCGGTTATTGTAGCCTTGTACTATAGTTTGAAGTTAGGTAGCATGATGCCTCCTGCTTTGTTCTTTTTGCTTAGGATTGTCTTGGCTATATGGGCTCTTTTTTGGTTGCATGTGAAATTTAAAGTAGTTTTTTTTTAATTCTATGAAGAAAGTCAATGGTAGCTTGATGGAGATAGGATTGAATCCATAAATTACTTTGGGCAGTGTGGTCATTTTCATGATATTAATGCCTCCTATCCAAGAGCGTGGAATGTTATTTCCTTAAGCAGTGGAGAAACTCACTCAAAACTCTACAACTGCATGGAAATTGAACAATCTGCTCCTGAATGACTACTGGGTAAATAATGAAATTAAGGCACAAATAAATAAGTTATTTGAAACCAATGAGAACAAAGACACAACATACCAGAATCTCTGGGACATGGCTAAAGGAGTGTTTAGTGGGAAATTTATAGCACTAAATGCCCATGGGAGAAAATGGGAAAGATCTAAAACCCTAACATCGCAATTAAAAGAACTAGAGAAGCAAGAGCAGACAGATTCAAAAGCTAGCAGAAGACAAAAAATAACTAAGATCAGAGCAGAACTGAAAGAGATAGAGACACGAAAAACCTTTCAAAAAATCGATGAATCCAGGAGCTGGTTTTTTGAAAAGATTAGCAAAATAGATAGACCACTAGCCAGACTAATAAAGAAGAAAAGAGAGAAGAATCAAATAGACACAATAAAAAATGATAAAGAGGATATCACCACTGATCTCACAAAAATACAAACTACCATCAGAGAACATTATAAACACCTCTATGCTAATAAACTAGAAAATCTAGAAGAAATGAATGACTTCCTGGACACATACACACTCCCAAGACTAAAGCAGGAAGAAGTCGAATCCCTGACTAGACCAATAACAAGTTCTGAAATTGAGGCAGTAATTAATAGCCTACCAGTCAAAAAAAAGCCCAGGACTAGATGGATTTACATCCGAATTCTACCAGAGGTATGAAGAGGATTTGCTACCATTCCTTCTGAAACTTCCAAACAACAGAAAAAGAGGGACTCCTCCCTAACTTTATGAGGCCAACATCATCTGATACCAAAACCTGGCAGAGACACACACACAAGAAAATTTCAGGCCAATATCCCTGATGAACATCAATGTGCAAATCCTCAATAAAATACTGGCAAGTCAAATCCAGCAGCACATCAAAAAGCTTATCCACCACGATCAAGTCGGCTTCATCCCTGGGATGCAAGGCTGGTTCAACATACACAAATCAATAAATGTAATCCATCACATAAACAGAACCAATGACAAAAACCACATGATTATCTCAATAGATGCAGAAAAGGCCTTCGATAAAATTCAATACCTCTTCATGCTAAAAACTCAGAATAAACTAGGTATGATGGAATATATCTCAAAATAATAAGAGCTATTTATGACAAACCCACAGCTGATATACTGAATGGGCAAAAGCTAGAAGTATTCCCTTTGAAAACAGGTACAAGACAAGGATGGCCTCTCTCACCACTCCTGTTTAACATAGTTTTGGACATTCTGGCCAGGGCAGTCAGGCAAGAGAAAGAAATAAAGGGTATTCACATAGGAAGAGGGGAAGTCAAATTGTCTCTGTTTGCAGATGACATGATTGTATATTTAGAAAACCCCATCATTTCAGCCCCAAATCTCCTTTAGCTGATAAGCAACTTCAGCAAAGTCTTAGGATATAAAATCAGTGTCCAAAAATCACAAGCATTCCTATACACCAATAATAGACAAACAGAGAGCTAAATCATGGGTGAACACCCATTCACAATACAAAGAATAAAATACCTAGAAATACAACTTACAAGGGATGTGAAGGACCTCTTCAAGGAGAGAGTATAAAGCTTTACAACCACTTTGGTGAATAATTTGGCAATATCTAGGAAAGCTGAAGTTAAGTCGTAGCCATGAGTGTAATTCCACTTCCACATACATAGAAATCTTAAGTATTCCTTTAAGAAATTCTTACTTGGGAATACAAGAAGACACCCTTGTTTGTAATGGCAAAGAAAACAATGGTAACAATCTAAATGTCCCTCAGCAAGAGAATAGATATATAAATTTTGGAATATTAATAGATTGAAATACTTTATATACTTGAAACAGATGAGCAGATGTACTGTGTGTTAAATGTTTTTTTCATCCAGGCTTAATGTCTGTGGTAGGCATTAAATGTTGTTCACCAAATACTCCATTTTTTTTCTCCCGGGTGCTTTTCCCAGGCACATAGCAGGTTTGTGCTTTCTAGTCCCCTTTGAAGTTAGGTAAGGCCATGTGACCCGTCTTAGACAATGAAATTTGTGCAAAGTGACATGTGTTACTTTTGGGGAAGAGTTTTAGGAGCCAGTGCCCAGCTTACTCTCTTCCCACTACTGCTATGATTGGGGGAAGCACATGTCACTATGAAGCCTCTATCACTGGGATCCCTGAGTGATACAATGAGCAGAACCTCCTGGCTGATTGTATTGAATAAATGTGTTCTATGTGAAGCCACTGAGAGAGCAGGGGCTTGTCAGTTGCTGCAGTATAACTTGTCTACAGTGTTATCCCTCAGCTCAATTTACTGTACATCTTGTGCCATTTCCTTTCATTCTCTCTTCCAAATCAAAGAATACTGCCCTTTTTCCAGGAGACAGAAGTACCATAGCTTACCATCTAAATTTAGTCCACTTCTGTTTCTTTCCAAAGTCACAGGGAGTTTCTCTCTGAGCTCCTTCTCTGCCAGGAAACTGTCCTTACAAGTAATTTCACCAGTGTTTTTGCTTGTTGCTTTGGAGTTAAGCTTTATAATCAAGGAATTCATCACCAGAAAAATTAATCCTCTCTCTCTCCCTTCCTTTCTTCTCTGTGGGTGGCTTTACTCAGCTACAGAGAGCAAAGCAATTAGTGAAGGCATATGAGATGAGGGCTTAAGTACAAGCATGTCCAACTTTGGAAAATAAATGAGTTGCATAGAAGATATATGTAAAATTACATTTTCTTTTCCAATCTACTTTTAAATTATCTGAAGTAAGCTACAAACCTTGAACATAAGTAGGTTTTGGTTAAATAACTTAAATGTCTGGAGAAAATTATAGGTTTTTGTTTTAAATGCACAGAAAAGGTCCCAGGGGACTTAAAAGGCCCTTACCTTTTATTCTCTTCTCAGTGTTTAAGGAATTTACATCATATCGAACATCCATCATTTTGTGGAAGTTCTTGACTTTTATAAATGAGCACGTTGATGTAGATTTGAATTACAGAAAGAGAGACTCAAATCAGAACAGCTGGGTTTTTAAGATGCAGCAGTTCATGAACAATGGGAAGAGCATATATATTGCAATGTACAGAATAGTAGACAAACAAAAAGAAATCAATCATGACTGAGGGCAACTGTATATTCTGAAATGGGTTTGGTGCCATGTCCTGGACCACTTTCCTATTATGTGAGTTTCAGAATTCTGAATTAAACATATTTCTTTAAGCAGACTTTCAGAAGAATAGGTTAAATATCTATATTAGACATAAAATCAATTTTTTTTGTTTGTTTGAGAGGGAGTCTCACTATGTTTCCAAGGCTGGAGTGCAGTAGTGTGATCTTGGCTCATTGCAACCATTACCTCCTAGGTCCAAGCAATCCTCCCACCTCAGTAGGCAGAGTCGCTGGGACTACAAATATGTGCTACGACGCCTAGCTAGTTTTTTATATTTTTGGTAGAGATGGGGTTTTACCACATTGTCCCAGCTGATCTTGAACTCCTGAACTCAAGCAATCTCCTCTCCTCAGCCTCCTAAAGTGCTGGGGTTACAGGCATGAGCCACTGCACCTGAACCAGTTAATATTTAGGCCTTTTGGTTGGGATAGGGGGGCTTCCAAAATTTCATCTTCCCTCTTCCCAAGCTATTTTATTTTTCTGTATTAATTTCCTAGATTCCCTTTTTAGTTTTACATTTATGTATATAGCTCTAAACAAAGTACGTTTCATTTTGACTTTGTTGAAAACTTTGTATAAATGAAAACATAACCTGTATTTTTCTATGCCTTGCCTTTCCTTTTCCTTTTCCCTTTTCCCATTCTTTTCTTTTTCCTTTTTTCTTTTTTCTTTTTTCTCTTCTCTTCTTTTCCCTTCTCTTTTCTTCTTTCTTTTCTTTTCTTCTTTTCTTGGCAGAGTCTTGCTCTGTCACCCAGGCTGGAGTGCAATGATGCAATCTTGGCTCATTGCAACCTCTACCTCCTGGGTTCAAGCGATTCTCCTGCCTCAGCCTCCCGAGTAGCTAGGACTACAGGTGCATGCTGCCATGCCTGGCTAATTTTTTGTATTTTTATAGAGAGAGATTTTCACCATGCTGACTAGGCTGGTCTCAAACTCCTGACCTCAAGTGATCTGCCCGCCTCAGCCTCCCAAAGTGCTGGGATTACAAGTGTGAGCCACCATGCCCAGTGGGTTTAACATTGTTTTTTTAAATCTATTTGCCATGGAAAATGTATTCATATCTGAGGATAATCAAAATGTTCTAATTTTTCTTTTACCATTGATTTGAGATAGCAGCTAATTAATTTTGTTCTGAGCACACTATCAAGATATATTTGGCTTCCCTTATCCTGATGCCAAATCTTGTTTTTGGATTCACAGTTCCCATGGAGAATGTTGCAACAATTGCTGATTGTGCCAGTGTGATTGAAGGAGTCAGTCGGAGCCGAAATGCCTTGCTGAATGGGGACACTAAGAATTATGATTGGGATTCTGGCTACACATGTCACCAGCTAGGAAGTGGTGCGATTGTGGTTCAGCTGGCACAGCCATACATGATTGGGTCAATACGGTAAGAAGATTACTCCTCATTCATTAGTTTTAAAATGGAAGATACACATACAGATTGTATTTTGATAAAATGAAAATCTTAATAACTTCAGTGAAGAAACGCTGCTATTCTTTGCTCTAAATATCAAGAAAGGAGTGGGAGCCAAAGGAAGGGACAACAATGAGATATAGGGTGCTTGTTTGGATTTTCCACTGGGGCAGTACACGGAAGTTAGACTCATGGAGGCACTAGACAAGAGGCTTCTCACTGGGTGGCTTATGTCCTTCTCAAGGGTCAATTTGTATTGGTTAGAGACTTATAGGATAATGTCAAGATAGATTATATAGAATGAAAAATCATTTTCAACTTTCATAAATTACATATGAACCAAACAGGTCTGAAGTTGAGATCTGGTTCTGAACCATCTTAGTGATCTTGGTGTCTGGGCTTTTCATTGTTCCTTTTTGTTTTAAGAAGGGAGCTAACCTTGCTTGATTTATAGGATTATATAATTTTTAAATGTGAGACTGGTGATATCCCTCAGAGGATATACAGTCATGCATTGCTTAAAGGCATAGATACAATGTAAGAAATGCACTGTCAGCCAATTTTGTTCTTGTGGAAACATCATAGAGTGTCCTTTCACAAACCTAGATGGTATAGCCTACCACCTACCTAGGCTAGATGGCATATCCTATTGCTCCTAGGCTACAAACCTGCATAGCATGTTACTATATTGAAGACTGAATTATAACACAGTGGTATTTGTGTATCTGAACATGTCTAAACATAGAAAAGGTACAATAAAAATGTATAAAACATAAAAAATGGTGGCTGGGCACCATGGCTCATGCCTGTAATCCCAGCACCTTGGAAGGCAGAGGTGGGCGGATGGCTTGAAAGCTCAGGAGTTCAAGATCAGCCTGGGCAACATTATGAGCTTTCCATCTCAATTTAAAAAAAGAAGAAGAAGAAGAAGAAGATTAAAAAATGGTACACCTGTGTAGGGCATGTACCATGAATGGAGCTTGCAGGATAAGAAGTTGCTCTGGGCGAGTCAGGGAGTGAGTGATAGGTGAATGTGAAGGCCTAGAACATTACTGTACACTACTGTAGACTTTAAAACATTGTACACTTACACTACACACACACTCTCTCTCTCTCTCTCTCTCTCTCTCTCTATATATATATATATATATATATATATATATATATATATGTATATATTTTTTTTTTTGGCGGGGAGGGATAAACAGAGTCTCACTCTTGTCACCCAGGCTGGCCAGGCTGCTCTTGAACTCCTGCCTGCCTCGGCCTCCCAAAGTGCTGGATTACAAGCATGAGCCACAGCGTCTGGCCAACACTATATTTTTAAAATAAAGTAATAGTGCTACAACATTATGATGTCATTAGGCGATTGGAATTTTTCAGCTCCATTGTATCTTGTGAGACGATCGTAGATGCAGTTTGTCCTTGAGTAAAACATCATTATGCAGTGCATGCCTGTACTTTTAGTTCAAGAGAGCCATCTGGGTCTTAAGTAGGCTGCTTTTTCTTTTCTCTTCTTTTTTTTCTTAACGTTCTAAGAAGGTATCTGAAGGGCTAATGAAAAAATGTAATGTGTATACGTATATGTATATCTTACTTAGCCCACCTGAAGTAAAGGTGTTAGCAAGGCATAACTGCCTTTCCCCCGTAATGTCTCACCACATTTGCTTGTTATTTCCTGTTCTCATTTTAGAGTTAGTATGTATACAGAAAGAAATAGCACAAAAAATAAGGCAGTAATATTCTAATAAGCAAAGGTTTATTGATGTTTAGGCTAATAACCACAGAGGTTAATGCTGCTTGCTGGTTTCCCAGGCCACCCTAAGTAGTTGATGCTGGGTTTCTTGGAGAATTCAGACTGTGGATTCTTCATTTAAATCGTCAACCTTTTTTATAAAGGGTCACATTACAGGCTAAGTACCATAGACAACCAATCACAGATAGTGAAGCCTCGAGTTCGTACCACAGGCCAGACCAACTTACTTTGTGCTTAGGAAGGGGAGGAGACAGGCCGCATCCGCTACCTGTACAAATCAACTTCATCGAATAGCAAACAACACCCCACCTTCCTTTCTGTCATTTGTATGCATTAACTAAAGTACTCGTAAACCATCTATTTAATAAGCTATTCAAGAATTTTTGTTAAAGATGATGTGAAACTTATCTCTGTATTTTCCATTATAGTCTATCCTTCTTTACTTTAAAAATCTGGAAAACAGTTGTCTTTCTTTTGTCTACTGGCACTCCTGATAGCCTCCACAATTTCTTGAAGATTACCAATCGTGTCTCTGAGATTACATCTGCAATTTCTTTCAGCAGGCTTGGGGTGTAACTCATCTGAGTCAGGAGACTCAAAATCATTTAAATTGACTAGATACTCTCTTTCACTTCACCTATTTGGGACTTCAATTTTCTCTTTATTATGTTTGTTCTGACATTTCTAATTTGAAGACCAGTCTCCTTGCCAGTGAAGATTGAAATAAACGGGAAGCTTAGTAGCTCTGCCCACTCTCTTTTAATGTTCTCCGTATTCCATTTGCTTACCTGTTACCCCACACCTCCCTCCCCACCACCGCCACCATCTAACAGTGTTCTATGCACATCTCAAACCAAGATGTCTAAAATGGAATTCCATTATTCTTCCCTCCCTGTTCAAGTCACATCATGTCATGATTCCCCATCTCATTCAGTGATACCATCCATTTGTCCATTACTGGAGCCAAAAACATGGGAATCTCCCTGATTTCCTTCCTCTCCTTCACTTTCCTCTCTCATCCTGTCAGCCATAAAGTTCTGTCAATATGGCCTAAACATCTCACAAATTCTTTTCCTCTTCTCTGTCCCACTGCATTACCGTAGTTGCAAAGTAGTTGTTAAAGTTTTCTACCTGATCTTGCAGACCTCCGCTGGGCCCCCCACTTCCCCACACACAGCATCCCTCCCACACATCTGATATGGCCACACCCTCCTCTCAAAGGATTCATGATTAGTACTTGCCTTCTGGAGACAGTTCAGACGAAGGCATTTAGGAACCATCTGATGTACCTTTGTCTACACAGCCCTGTGTCCTGCGCTAGCATGCTCCCCACCCTGCCCAACCCTGTGCTACTCTGGACTCTGTCACAGCCTGTCCCGCTATTGAGAGCTTGGCATATGGCTCCCGCCCTCTCTTACCCTCGTGCCTTTAATTCTTTGACTGTGCTGATATCATTGTTTGCATCTCTTACTACCTTCTCATTACCTCCCTTTCTACCTGGCTCTTGTTTTTTATTCCCCCTTTAAGGCTCCACTCCTTTGGGACTCCTTCTCTAACCATCCATTATCTCCTGGCCTTATTGATAGATCCCTCTTCAGTAATCCCATATATTTTGTATACAATTTCTGTCAGAGCATTTGTGTTATAAATGTTCACTTGCTGCCTCCTCCCAGCCTTACTTGATATATAAAAACCTGTGGCAACTCGGAATAAGCTTCCCTTGAAAGATTCAATGTACTGATGAGGTAGTCTATCAAGAAAGAAAGGGAAACTGGGAGGAGAGTACAGTGGGAAGTCTAGTTTTAAATCTAATGTGGACTGCATGAGGTTGTTATCAGAGTGACAACTCAGAGAGATAAACAGGCTCTTCATGTGGCAAGGCCACCTTGGCCTCTAGCTCTACCCAGAGAATCAGAGACGTTGAATCTGACTCCAGGAAAGGCTGTCACTGGGACTTAACTCAAGAGAGAAGTGTCCATTTTGGTTTTCCTTAAATGTGGAATGAAAGTGGTTCCCCCAAACAATCTTTCTTTTCCTGACTCAGAGTGGGGATGATGAGCATGAACACACCAAAGGCAGAATTGTGTATCTCAGCACAGTATGAAGCCTCCAACCTCCTTAAGCCTGCCTTTTGTTTTTTTTTCCAGTGAAAAAAAAATCCATGCAATTGAAGCTCTGTATAACTGGCTGAGCCTTCAAAGAGACACGTCTCTGTGAAACTAACATTATGTTGTCAGGAACTGCATTTGCCTCTTCTGTGACATTATTAAGAGGAAAGAGAGATTTCTTAGCCACCAATGCTTGTGGACGATGCTGGAGATCTTGGCAGGCTGCGGTTAGTGACAGTTGATGTGGCCAGATAGACATTTATTGACAGGAAACTAGATGAGTGGCACCCCTTCATAGGGATGGGTAATTGACCACTGACAGGTTGATTAGTCAGTGACATTTGACCCACAGCTTCTATTGCTTGTGATGGCTGACTTGCTTTCCTAGGCATTGTATCTGAAAAAACCCAGTGATTCTGAATCAACACCAGAGGGAGAGTATTAGACAGCCCAGTGACTTTACAGTTTCCCCATCTAGGAGGAAGGAGATCTGGAAATCCTGGAAACCCTCTCTTACACTGGCTGAGGTAGGGCCCAATCAATGGTACTGGCGTTAAGTATTCAAGTTCCTTTACATTTGGCGACTACAAAGGCAAAAGTCTCAAACATGATGGCGCGATCATGGCTCACTGCAGCCTTGACCTCCTGGGCTCAAGCAGTCCTCTCACTTCAGCCTCCTGAGCAGCTGGGACTACAGGCGTGCACCACCACACCTAACTAGTTTTTAAAAATTTTTTTGTGGAGGCAGGGTCTTGCTTTGTTGCTTAGGCTGGTCTCGAACTCCTGGGCTCAAGTGATCCTACTGACTCAACCTCCCGAAGTGCTGAGATTACAGGCGTGAGTCCCTGCACGTGGCCAGACATGAGTTATCTTGGTCACTGCATTTGCTGTTGCTAAATGAAGGACATAATTGCCTTGTGACTAAGGATTTATTTTGTTTGGCTGGTTTCATCCACAGAAGCCATTTCTTCCTTTTCTAAGAGTTTACTCTGTAGCTGGGTAGGCAAGTAGAGCCTTCTTTCTTGACAGAAAATGCTTGGGTCTAAACAAGCATGGTCAGTGGCAGTCTAATCCTCTTAGGGAGTAAGATACCAATATTCTGTGGTATATATACACACACACACATATATATATACTATATATATATGTGTGTGTGTGTATATATACTATATATATGTGTGTGTGTGTATATATATGGTATATATGTGTGTGTGTGTGTGTATATATATGGTATATATGTGTGTATGTATATATATATGGTATATATGTGTGTGTGTATATATATACGGCATATATGTGTGTGTGTGTATATATATATATTATGGTATATATGTGTGTATGTGTATGTATATATGGTATATATGTGTGTGTGTGTGTATATATATATATATATATATGGTATATATCTCTAGTAGTATACTAGAGAGGGTGAACTCAAAACATGATCTCTGAGCTCTCTCTATACCTGCATTTTCTTTCATTCATTCAACAAAATTTACTAAGCCTTTTTCTGTGTGCTAGGCACTATTGTAGGCACCAGGGATAGGGCATTGAATAAACAAAATAAACATTGGTGCTCTCACGGAACTGACATTCTAGTGGGGTTGAGGGAAGATAATAAACGCTATTTGTAAGATGGCTGATATTTAGAAATGTTATGGGGAAGTCAGGAGGAAAAACCAGGCAGGAGATGCAGTCCAGTTTTAGATTGGGTGGTCAGGAAGGCCTCACTATGAAGGGTGAAGTGTGAGCACATCCCGAAGGATGCGGAGTCAGCCCTCTGAGGATGAGCCTCACAAGCAGTGCCAAGCCCCGGAGTGGAGCTTGCCTGGCAGGCGATAGGAACAGCCAGGAGGTCAGTGTGGCTGAAGCAGAAAGAGAGAGGGGAGAGTGCGGGCAGCTGGGGGATAGCTTTGAGAGGTGACAGCCTGAGATGTTTCCATGCCACCTGCCAACTACCACCCCCATTCCAGTGTTTCTTCAGCGCCATCAGAGCAGAGGAGGGGCAAGGATGGGGAGGCCCTCATGCCTTAAGAAGCCACCTTCTCTGCTCCTGACCTTCCTTGATCTAGACCGCTCTTAGAAAGGAAACAGCAGGAGACATCTAACTTTTACCATTTAACAGGAAACTCTCTTGTCTCTTGCATTTCTCTCTCATTCCCAAGGTAGCATAACTGGGAAATAAAGGAGTTTGTCCTTAGTGTTGCTAGGTTTACAAGCACAGCAAAAGTTACTCATTGTATTTTCAAGAAGAGAGAGAGAAATTACCTGAAATGTGCCTTAAAAATGGATAATTGAGTAGTAATTATATCATTTTCATGCCATTTTAAAAACATTAAAATTTAAATAACAGGAAATCTTCAGAGGCTTGACCACATAAAAAGACCAAAGTAGAGTCATAATAACTAACCAAATCCACCTAATGTCTTAGTTTATAGTTCCATTGTCGCCTTAGTTTAAGACTTATTATCTTTCTACTTGCTAATTGTGATATCCTTTTTAGTGTTTTCAGGCTAGTATAAGAAATAAAATATGCTATGCATTAAGTATATCTGTCATCCAGTCTTTCTCAGCTAATAAATGACAGCGCTTTGTTGAAACTCTAATTATAAGATAGTCAATTAAATTAACAATTTTTACATTGGCTTGAACAATGGTATTGCAATTGATATGTGCAATAGTGTAAGTAAAATACCCCAAATCCTTTAAATAACAAACCTAATAGTAAGTAGGCTATCAAAAGATGGGACTGTGTAGATGGATGCAGCTAAATAAACCCATTGTCTCTCTGGGTGTTAGGAGTATTAAAAAGTTAATGACACAAAACTATTTTGAGTTCCTCAATTGGAAAATGTCATATAAATGCAATATGTTAGGACAAAAATATCTAGCCTAAAGTAGGTTCTTGATGGGTATTCATAAGCTTTTTAGTCTGTGGGATGAAGCTTTTTTTGTTTTGCAGAAGGAAAAAATACAGTTCTACCACTTTACAAAGTTAATCTGACACAGAATGTCTGAACCACAAATCAGTTTATGTCTTGTAGTTATTAAGTAGATAAAAAGAAGTAATAGCAAGTTGATCCTAAAAAAAAAAAAAAAAAGAATTACATTTGCCACTGTGGTCCTTATTTATCTGGTATATTTTTCTTTCTCTATGAACTGTCAAGCCCATGGCAAGTTCAATTGTCCTTTCACTATTGTGTGGCTACAACCAACTCTAGATTGTCTATTCAGTTTGTAAATTACTACGACCTCCTTTAGACTGCTATTTTTACTTCCTCCTGCTGTTTACCACCCTGCCTAACTGTTGCTCATCCACTTCCCTTCAGAAGCATAAGTACAGAAAAGAAAAAGGAGAGGAATCGCAAAAAATTCTATTTTTTTTCCTACATAATAGCCAAATGAAGGCTTAGTCAATAAGGGTGGGTAGAGGAAGTGAAGCTACTGACTCAAATAATGTTTTGTAATTATTTGAGTATTTTCTACATCTGTGCTGCCCTCAATCTTTAGTAGGACCACAGATAACCTCAAATTGAAGATTGCGATTTTTAACATTGTGATGGGCTTGAGTCTTTGCAACAGTTTCCAAATGCCTAGTATGGTTCTCTGTGCTGTGAGTACTCAATAAACATTCATTGACTAAACTGACAACATAGATGCTAGTGCAACTAAAGGGAGTTCTATCTATCAACTAAATTGGACATCATATTTGCTCAGTGTGTCTTATCTAAGTGTATGTGAGGAAACTGCTAAACATCTGGCATCTCCAGCAAATGACTGAGATTGAGCTCTGGAGTCAGGCGCTGACATTAGCACAGGTGGGAAGGTAAGAATGCTTGCCTCACTTCTTCCACGCCGCTTCCATTTCATTCTGTCTGAGTGCTGCACGGGCGAGCAGTACATCTATTTACATTAAGACAGCCTTCATGGCAGCCTAGAGAGCTAGAAATTTCCTTTGTATAGTCTGAAGAATACAACCAGCATCTAAATAGATGACTCTTGGCTTGGATTAAGATTGCCTATAATTCTAGTCACAATTGGAAAGATATTTTACAAAATTTGCTTCATACCAGTCATGCTGAGTGTCATCTGTCACAGCCCTGAACCAAGGAATTCTTCCTTGTCTCACTGATCTGTGATTTATTACTAAGTGTTGTTTCTCTCTGAGCCTATTTGCATCACACTAAAGTCTTCTTTTATCACCCTCAGACTGCAGAGCTCTGGTTCCCAGAAAAATCGTAGAGTAAATAATTGTATCTATGGTTCCCAGTAGGTGCTGAAGTCTGAACTGTGTGAACGCTTAGAGGGCCAGAAATCCTGGATTCTGGAAACAGGTAGCGGGATAGTTTGGGGGCATGGTAAATATGCCTCAGCCAGTTTCATCCTAGAGGTATTTCAAGACCAGTAAGTATTGCTATGGCAACTAAGTTGTGTGTTAAAAATACAGGAGGGGCGCTAGAATTCACATGTTCTTTGGAAAAGCAGGAAAGGTTAAATGCCAAAATATATATATATATGTTTGTGTGTTCATGTGTGTGATTTAACTCACATGTCAACCATTTACCTCTCTTGAGTGATTGGAGAACTTGGCAAGTAGTCATCATAACATATAGCTGGATATATGAAAAGAATAATCCTTTCAGCTTTCTAAGATTTTAACCCATCAAGAAGACATTTTTACACAGGATTTCAGCCCCATCTGACCCAGTATTTCATGCACACATGTGTGTTTAGAAATTATCTAGAATTGTTAAGAACTATTTAAAACAAATACTTAGTGATTTCAGCAATCATTTCAAAAACCAGAATCATTCACCTTGGAAAACGAAATGAGTGGAAAGCATGAGCCTCCTTCTTCGGTGGCAGATGTTTTACCTGCTGCTGCCCCAGGATGGGCCACACAGGGTCACAGAAATGCAGCTATTCTCACGAGGGCTAGCAGAAGCATAGGACTTGGAGCAAAGTGAAATTTCTACACATTTAATACATCAAATTGCTTTAATATAGCTTTTGAGTATTAAATGAATAAAGCTATTCTGAAAAAACTGATGGTCACAGTCATTTAAGGTTAATTCTTGAATTAATTCAAAGCAGTAATCTACCTTTGAAAATCTTCATATTCTTTCCCCAAGTATCCTTAAATCAGAGACTCTTTTCCCAGGAGCCCAATTTTGTCACTTTATTCAGATACTTTTGGTACATCTTGATAGCTACCTGATGTCAGTATATCTCTCTCTTTTTAAAAAGCTTAGCCCTTTGTACATTGGTAACCACAGAGGCACTTGACCAAAACATCCTTGTATATCTGCTTAAGAACAAGCAGAAGCGCTGAGACCAAGAAAAACTCTTCCACATCCTCTTCTTGCTTCTCCTCTCTGTCCACCTCCATTTCTGTATTCTTCTCCTAGGAAAGATGTTTATGATGAAAGGCTGGTTGGTGCCCGTCAAAGACTCCTTTCAGCAACTTTCCTGGACACCCAGGGGCTTAGCTCTAGCTGAGGAATCATTTTTTGCCTGCTGCATTGCCTCTTTCAGCAATGTATCAGGTTCAGCATAAGGGGGATTGGTTACATAGACAAATGCAGAGTGTGCTTTTACTTCTCCCTGGATTTTCTTTCCTTGCTGCCCTTAAGACTTAATGGTCAGGATCCTCTTTCTTCCTTTTACCTTATTATGTCTGAAACTAAGTCCCTCAATGATGATGACATTACCTGCCTTGCCACATTATTCTTTTACTGTAACCAAACACCAGCCAAGATTGTTTAGACCTTCTGTGCAGTTCAGTGTTTAGAAATGGCTAATGGTTCTTTTAGTTGCCATGTCTTACAGTGGTTCTGGAGCTTTAGCTGCTCTTACTGTCTTCATTTACAAGATGAAGAAATCAAAGTGTAGTCTGAGTTTCATCCCTTTCTCTCCATCAGAAGTAGGACAACACAACCCATGCTAAAACTGCAGCTCCAAAGATTCTAATTTGTTGCATGATCTTGCAAAACCTCCTATAGCCTTAAAAAGAAAATGAGAGGAGCCATCACATCTTATGGTTCAGCCTACCCTTGTTTCTATGGCCATAAATTATGAAAACTGCCATTATATGTTATAACTCAGACTTTACATTTGTTGAACTAGTGGTCATTTGCTCCAAAGGAGCTTGCATTTGGCTGCAAGTAACAATCTCAGTGAGAAAGGCATTTTTTTGTGTTTTATTTTTTGTTTTGTTTGTTTGTTTTCATGTCACATAACAAAAAGTCCACAGGGCCATGGCTGTCCATACTGGTTCTGTGATTCAGTGATCTCTGCAGTTTTCTTGTTCTTTTCCTTGTGTATTTTTGCTCCGAGAGAAACAAGATAGGAACTACAGCTTTAGCTACCATGTCTGTGTTTAGGCAGGAAGAAGGAGAAGAACAAAGGGATACAAGGATAAAAGCCTACCAGCCAAGTTTGTTTTTATTAGGAAAATCCAAAGCTTTATTTGAAGCCCTACCCAGCCAACTTTTACTTAGAATTATTAGGTAGAACTATGTCATACGATCAGCCCTAGCAAGGTTGGCTAAGAAACTGAGGGTCATGGTAAGGGGGTTGACTTATCTAGCCAGCAGCTCTGCCACAAAACACTACCTCCTGCTTAACATTTCACATGTACTTTGGAATTTTAACAGGTCTCCATATTTCATGTATTTAATTTATTTTTAAAAACTGCTTTATTGAAATATAATTCACATGCCATATAATTCACCCATTTAAAGTATATAATTCAGTGGGGGCTTTTTCCCATTTATTTTAAAAAGCTTCCCTTAGAATTCACAGCTTCTGTATATATCCAGAACAGTACTATAATATATTTTCTATTATTCTCAGCTTCAAAAAGTTCTGTAGCTGGCCAGGCATGGTGGCTCATGCCTGTAATCCCAGCACTTTGGAAGGTCGAGGCCAGCAGATCACCTGAGGTCAGGCGTTTGAGACCAACCTGGCCAACATGGTGAAACCCCATTTCTAGTAAAAATACAAAAATTAGCCAGGTGTGGTGGCAGGTGCCTTTAATCTCAGCTATTTAGGAGGCCGAGGCAGGAGAATTGCTTGAGCACAGGAGGCAGAGGTTGCAGTGAGCTGAGATTGCGCCACTGCACTCCAGACTGGGTGACAGAGTGAGACTGTCTTTAAAAAAAAAAAAGTTCTGTAAATAAAAGCCTATGTCTGCTTATTGCACAATTCCAACCCAAAGTAAGAGGCATTATTGACTATATATGTTTGATTTCATATTCATGACACTTACTTCTTGGCAAAAACTTCAAGCTTCTGTTGCAAACACTTAATATACTGGCTTTCTGTAACTGGTCTCCTGTCCTTTGCTAGCATAGTGATAATTCATGCCACAATGAAATTTGGGAGGCAGGGTGAGATCACCAGTACCTCCTGATTGATCAAAATCAGAATAAATTTTCTTTGGTTTGGTTTTACTACAGTTAAATATAGTTTATCATATCCAAACTCTTATCTAAATTGTCAGTTAAAATGGAGTCTGTTAACCAGATGTATTTGGTCAACCAAAGCAGAGTTGACTATTCTTGTATACATACAAAATTCCAATATCAGAAATTTCACTGCATGTCTATATTATTTTGTAGTGACAAATTAATTATATGAAAAGTACCACTAGAAATAGTATTTTCAGTCTTTAAGATCTAAAGTTGAAAAAGTTAAGTCTATCTTCCTTGGAATGAAATGACAGATTTTTTTTTTTTAAAGACCTCTTTCTTTCAAAGAAGATCCAGGCAATGACTGTCATACTATCTCCAGTCTTTTCCTCTTCTAACTTCTTGGTTAGTGTGGTTGGTTTTTTGGTAGGATTATAATGAATATTTCTGACTTTGGGGACATTTGAAACAAGAAGTACAGTCTGTGGGAGGGTAATTATAGCAATAGGACAATTTTGAATCTTGGGAGAAGAAGTACAAATACACTCTGCTTTTCCTTCTGCCATTTCTTTGTACCTTCCCCTATACCCATCTTCACTCCTTCCTAAAATTGTGGTCAAGAAGATGCTGATCAGATTAGTCTGTTTGCAGCATTCAGATTAGGCCCAGAGTAGTTCAGTGGAATCACTTGTGTCTTTGGTCTCCCACTGGGCCCTACGTGGCATGAGCCAGGATCACTACAACCTAGAAGAAGGCCCTGCCTTCCTGCTTTGTACTTCCCTCTCCTCCCTCTCTCCTGACTGTTCCCCTCTGTTTTGTTCTTTACAACAAAGTGGTAAGCTGATCCATCCTTTTCTCTCCTTGGATACTCTTACTTTCTCTTTCCTAGGGCAGTAAGGGAAGAATCTTTAATGAAACCAATTTCTAACAGGGTTTATCTATTTCTAACTCAGCTCAGGGGCAGCTCAGTGCTAGGCAGTGAGGGGCAATGGTCTCCTCATATTTACCCTGATTCTCTGGTATGGTCGTTCCCTTTTATCTGTGATTTTACTTTCCGTGGTTTTAGTTACGTGCAGTCAACTGTGGTGCACAATATTAAATGGAAAATTCCAGAAATAAACATTTTGAATTGCATGTTATTATCTCTACTTTTGAACTGCATGACTGTGTGATGAGATTTCACACTGACCTGCTCCATCCTGCCTGGAACTTGAATCATCCCCTTGTCTGGCATGTCCAGCTGGACAGTAGTCCAGCATATCCAGCCAGTAGTCACTTACAGCTATCTGGCTGGGACAGCTATCTCAGTTATCAGATCAAAAATACATAGTATACAGTATATAGGGTTGTATACTATCTGTGGATTCAGGCATCCACCGAGGGTCTTGGAATGTACCCCACATGGTTAAAAGGGCATTACTGTATTAGAAAGTGTATTGGGTTGATTTTTCCTAACATTATGGTGGTAAATACCAAGAATAAGCTTTGGATGTTGATAAAGGGACAGAGAAGGCCTCCCGGCTTGCTCTGGTTTGAAGCTCTTCAGGCATAACAGACTTGGGAATAGGGAGTGCTCCATATCCTGTACCCTTTGCGTTAGGGTTTTGGGCCAAAAATTGTACTAGTGCTAACAATAAAGTATCCCTTTGCTTCGCATTTGCTGGAACTTTCCTTGGCTTATACTTACCTTAAGAACCTTGTGAGAAAGGTCGGTTGGGATCTAGAACATTAGCTCTAATTCCTTTAGATAATTATATACCATTTAATTGTCTTCCGAGGTCCAGCACAAATCTCTTGTCATTTCTTTTCCTGATATCTGACCTATCTGTATTCATCTCTTTTCTGAGGTTAAGAGATAATAAAGATCATATAATCAAGTACTGTTTTTATTAGAAAGTTCATAGTAACCCTGTTAGAAATAGATAAACCATTATCTGTAGAGAATTGCTTGAGAATTGGTGGTAACCAGATAAATAATGTTTTGTTGATAATAGCCCTATTAGCAAAATAGGAAAATGGCTTTGTCACGATTGTGTTCACTGTAGTGAGATTTTAGCTGCATACGTTAGACTCAGAGACAAGCAGAAAATTCATGGAGATTAGTTGCATCTATTTGGGAAGAACGTGTTAAACAGAGCCATCCATTTAAAATTGGTTTCATTAAAGATTCTAAATGAGTAGTTCTGTTAAACTGCCAAGTACTATAAGATTTTTATTGTTCTGTGGTCATAGACTGCCCTGGCCAGCTATCCTGTAAAATGCTTTTTATAATCACAATGGACAGAGCTGGCAACAGGATAGATCTGTACAAATCCATTTTCTCCTAGTGACCAACAAACAACTCAGCTCTGTGTGCTTAATTGGTGGGTTTTAGTCTATAGTGTCATCTTCTGCTATAACTGACATATTATTATTTTACTACTCTCATATTAAGTGCCTTATCAATGAGTATAAAACTTTGTTTTTTTCACATATTGTTTATTGATTTTAAATGTCTCTATAATTTCTTCACCCTGCCCTGCCACTTCCATCCCCTCTAGTAGGGATCTGGAGCTTAGTGCTCAATGACTACCCTATTTGCACATCTTCAGTTTGAGAGTGTAGCTCCTGGGCATTTTATCAGTTCAGGAAGTAAGGAGGGTTTGGGAATGGTTTTCATTTTTAATTGGAGCTGCTGCTGCTGCTGCTTCTGCCCCCCCCCCCCCCCTCCGTTTTCTTTGTAGTTCTTTTACTCTTAGGAGAAATACCAGAAATTTAGGGTGAAAGGCAAGCCAAGAATTGCCACTACAGTTCTCACAGTAACAAAAATGAGATTGTGACTACAGCACAATCTAAAAGCTCCATGTAGAATTTGCTGCATTAAAATCTATTGAAACAACAGAAGAAAGGGACTTTAGACATTTCTAGGCTAAGCTCAGCCTTAGTTTAAACTGTATCTTTATTTTTTACCTTGGCGCTGTAGCCCTTTACTGCTCAAATAGAACAGCTTTAGTTTTCTGTCTATGCCTGGGGTTGATAAACTTTTTCCACAAAGGGACAAGTAGTAGATATTTTAGGTTTTGTAGGCCATACAGTCTCTGTGGTGCAGCTATTCAACTCTGCTGAGGGGCATGGCTGTGTTCCAATAAAACTTTATTTACAAAAATAGGCATCCATAGGCCATTGATTACCAATGCCTAATTCATTCAGCTCCTTTCCTCAGTAACATCTCTGGCCCATACAGGCAAAAGTGAAGAGTTAGGGAATTTCATTTGCCCCTCATGGCTTAAAAAACATGTGAATAATAATAATAAGCCTATTATTCAAAGGTGAATATTAAAAATCACCATTTAGTTTGGGGACAAGGTATAATACCATGACCACTGGGTTTTCCTACCGTGTTTTGTGATTGAACGGGCCTTGTGGGCTGCCACAAGGAGGGGCCAATAGGAGGTCCTTGCAGATGAGGCTTCAGTCCCCAACTCTGACCTCAGAAGAGCAGTTCTACTTTTAGCTGTTTTAGATACTGAGATTCTTCCAAGATGTTGTTTGTAAAAGAGATTCTGCTGCTAACGAATATTTTTTAAAATACTGGTGTATATTTCTTTGCAAGTTGTATAATGCCTCTTTATAATGGATACTTTCTAAAAGTGCCAAAGATTTGTCATATATCACTTTGTAATTAAAAGGAAAAACTAGTCTTGAAAAAGGAATCACTAATCACGTAAATTAAAATCCATCTCCCTCCCTTCCCCGATCCTGCTACCTCCCACTTCCTGGATTATAAATCTGAGAGGATACAGTTGTGGAGCAAGACAGAGGCAGAGTTGGGATTCCTGCCTCCCATCTGATGCCACTGCTGTTTGTTACCCAATGCCTTGGAATGTGTAATGAATAACAGTGGCACCAGATGGGAGACAGGAGCCCGTGTACATCAGAGGCTCAAGGAGAGTCATCGGAACCCTTTGTGGTGCTAATAAGCTAAGGGGATAACTAGTAACCTTGCTGTTTTCTTCTTACCTGCTCATGCTACCTCTTCCCTTTGGCTGCTAAGAGCCTCCAAGCTCCTCAGTTCCCCCCAGGCTATTCATGTGTATCCTGTGCACACAGTTCCAGCACCAGCTTCTTGGAGGTGACCTCAGGGATATTTCCCAGCTCTGGACACCTGTTGATTTTCCAAACACTCTCATGTGTGACTCAGATAGGCTGGGGTCCTCTTCTGCCCCACCTCAGAAATAGCAATGCTGGCTCTTGGGGATTCAGTGCCAGAGTGGGAGGATCCTGAGAAATCTGAGATCTCACCCACTTTCCGCATGATTTCTTTCCTGGCTTGTGAAAATTCCTGATCTTTTTTGTCCATACCTTCCTGAATGGGAGTCAGGGCAGTGATGCAGAGGGGTGTGGGGGGTGTGTGCTTGCATGCACATTGAATGCGTGCATGGCACCAGAACAGTGTTCTCAGGATGCCCATGTAGGTCCTATCAGCCAAAATAAGAAGAAAGTTAAAAGGGGTCCAGCAAATAGGATTATGAGGCATAGGGGACATAAACGTTTGTTCTTGATGAGGAAGAGTGAGCCGGCTGAACAAAAGAAACAGTTTAATTTGCAGAGGGCAATATTCTAATGAAGCTTCATTCTGTGTTTGAGTCAGTGTCGCAAGGTCTAGCTGCAGCAGGGCCTTAGATAGCTAGGAGTGATTTATTCATCTCTGCTTCCATCACTCAGATTTCCTTCCCTCAGTCGTCCAGTGTCTATCACCAGAAAGCCTGGTTTCTATATAGGAGTTTACCCTGGTAGCTTGCCTGGAATACATTTTGAAGGATTAGTGTACATGGCATGGAGACTGGCCTCTGTGCCCAGTACACTCTGGTGAATATTCATGTCGACACCTGGGAGAGTTATTTCTAGAAAGGCAATTCTTGCAGAATCCATTCCAAAGAAGGAATGCTTTTCTTGTCTTATGATCCCTCAACCAAACAAATGTGGAAGAGGGGAAGCTACTCTGCAGTTCTGGGAAGTATTCATGAGACAGAAACAACATTCTCACATCTCTGGCAATGGTCGGGAGAACTGCAGACCCTCCCTTTGCAGAGTCTTTGCCTGGGCCTCCTGTTCAGTATAGGTGATTGCAGGAAAAAAAGAAAGCAACTGCCCATTTAGCCTTTGGTCCTATAACCCACACCAGTTTGGTTTAATTACAGCTGTTTAGCAATTAGGAAAGCTAGCATTATTAATGTTCAGCTGAAAACGTTTGAATTAAAACGTGTGATCCCAGCTTTGAAGACTTGGATCAAGAAAACTATACTGAGTGGCCAGTGATCAAAAGAATTGCATTAAAAAACTTAATTAGCCGTTTTTTCCTCTAGCTGTTACAAAAAAAATACATAAAATATTGCTTTATTTTTCTGGCTTCTCACCATTCTTCAAAAGATTTATCACACAGTTAACATATTAAATTGATTAATTATCTTTTGTTTATAAGAATTTATAGTTAGTAGTTAGGATTTTCACCTTTATATACTGGTGGAGATATTGCTATTATTATTCTCATTAATGTTGTCTCTTTTTAAATGGTAAGTCATGTACCACATGGAATTGTGATTTATTAGACACCTCAGCTTTCAAACAGAATAACGTACTTATTCTAAGTGTTTAAATTTTATAGCACTTGCAACTTATTATAGTTTTGTGTTTTAGAGGGTAGTCGTTTTCATGTGAGAGCCTTCACAAACTATTTCATGAAAGAAGTCCATGAGAGAAGGGACTAACAGGAAGGCAATTCCAGAACAAGTGGACAGAGACACAGACAACATTTCACTGTCCCTGCCGCACTGGGATAAACAGATTTGGGAATGTAGTGGGAAGAGGGCAGTAGTAACTCCACCAAGCAAGAACCTGAAGGAGGAATGAACCACAGCTCGCACTGGTGGGAAGGCTGAAGGAGGTCTGAATTGGATGGGCAAGTGTTTTAAAATTATTCCTAGCAAGAACTCTAGACTTTGTAGATTGCACCCTGTGGGGAAAAGAAGATGATTTAAAGCTGGAGCAGAGGTTGAAACCCGGATCTGATTTGAGTGAAAAGGTCAGACTGATAAGAGAGAGAAAGAGGTATGGGAAAATAGTACTGGCTGTGTTAAGAAAGACCAGAGAAGAGATTTGGTAAGAACAAAAAGAGAGAGATTACAGGATAGAATAGGAAGCATTTTGCCTGTTGTTCATCCCTGCGGGAACATTCTCCTGACTAGTATTCAGAGGTGAGCCTTCCCACCTGCTTCGCCCTTCCAGTCTTTCCCTTTATCACCAGGTCAAGAGAATGCAAAGATCTGCATGTAGCTAAATCGTGAGTTCTCCCACAGATAGAGATTCCTGTGAAAACATGACCCGAGAGAACAGGAAAGAGCCATGGCTCTTATTAAATTTCTCTTTGGTGCCGCGTCTTGGTGTGTTGTAGGCTGTGTGCATGTGAGCACATATTAGCCCGTGGTCAGAGGAGGGGCAGGAGAATAAGCTCAATGGATGAAATAGCAGTCAGAATGGATATTTTTCATAAATTTTCACTTATGTGAGACTCTCCAAAATGGTGTGTTGGGGCTAGGGTGGAGTACTGGCAGGGGGAGGTTGTTTTTGGATTGAAACATAATTTCAGAACACTGAAAATACTGTGCTGGAATAAGTGACCCGGCTTTTGTGAGAAGGTTGATTTATCTATAGTTGGCTTTCCGCCTCTCCTCTTTCCATCCTAACGCACCTCTCCTGCTCCGCATTTCTCCTTCGGTTGAACTCTGTAGAGCGTATGATGTGGAAGACATTGTGCTGGGGAATACCAAGATCATTAGCCATGCATGATCCCTGCACTCTAGAAGCATGGTCCAGTGGGTTCTCCTGAATGGACTTGGTCTGAAGAGCTGAAGGGAGGGGCCACCGGATGGTGTTATGCAGGGAACCTGGGTCCCAGGTGACTCTACTTCCCTACCTGTTGGATGAAGGCCCACACTAGGGCTATTTTGTTTCACAGGAATCATAAACATTAAGTAAAAATCCAAGAATTCTTAACACACAGCTGTAGATGAGTACATTTTGAGCTCTTCAATGTGTCTGTTATCACCCTCCTAATAATTTCATAGAATTGAGGACAGAGAACAGAAAAAAGCTCACACAAACGCATATTGCCCTCAGCTATTAACAAAAGAAACTGATTCAGGCCTTTTAAATTCGCAACAGCCGGTAATAGCCTTCCTAGCAAATGAAGCTAAAAACCAGCTGGACCTGATGCCTGGGAGCTAAGATGCCTGGGCAGGCCCTCAGCATTTCTATCTCTTACACATCGTTTTCTTTCTTTCTTTCTCTTTCTTCCTTCCTTTCTTTCTTTCTTTCTCTTTCTTTCTTTTTTATTTCTTTCCTTTCTTTTTTTCTCTTTTTTTTTTTTTTTTTAGACGGAGTTTTGCTCTTTTTGCTCAGGCTGGAGTGCAATGGCACATTCTCAGCTCACTGCAGCCTCCGCCTCCCGGGTTGAAGCAATTCTCCTGCCTCAGCCTCCCTAGTAGCTGGGATTACAGGCATTCGCCAACACACCCGGTTAATTTTTTATATTTTTAGTAGAGACGGGGTTTCGCCATGTTGGTCAGGCCAGTCTCGAACTCCTAGTCTCAGGAGTGATCCACCCGCCTTGGCCTCCCAAAGTGCTGGGATTACAGGCATGAGGCACCGTGGCCAGCCTACACATCCTTTTCTAATCCTGCTGGTGAGCCAAATCAGGCTGATCACTGATTGTATATACTCATGATGAGGAGGAAGCTGCTAGGATCAAGTCAGATGGCCTTGCTGCGAAGAGGGAAATTGGTGATGCCAAATTTAAACACAGGAAAGATCTGTAAAAGCTGCATACCTGCCTAGTGTGTCACTGCAGTGTCCAAAGGGTCTGTAACATATTGTGACTTCACCTTTTAAAATATCATAAGACCTGCCTTTGCATCATCATTGCAAAATTAAAAAAAAAAAAAATTATACCAGTTGAAGGGTTCCCAATATTTTTGATGCCAACATTTTACTTAAGGAAGGGGCTGTATTACAGTCACTTGGCAAAATATGAGAATGCTTTTATTCTCAAGGACTGTTTGGCCTGGACAAATTTTTATCGTATTTCCACATTGAAATTTCTCTCTCTCTCTCGGTTCAACCAATTCTCCTCAGCTTCCTGAGTAGCTGGGATTACAGGCACCCACCACCACACCCAGCTACTTTTTGTATTTTTAGTAGAGATGGGGTTTTGCCATGTTGGCCAGGCTGGTATTGAACTCCTGACCTTAGGTGATCCACCTGCCTCGGCCTCCCAACGTGCTGGGATTACAGGCATGAGCCATCGTGCCCAGCTGAGAATTTTC